>JAPMOR010090228.1:0-31290 GCA_026543865.1 Argiope aurantia | reverse complement strand
CTTTCTAGCACAAAGCAGTTTCGAGTTATCTTAGTCACAGACAGATGGACATTTTCCAAAATTATGTTTTTCGAATTCAGGGAGGTTTAAAACATAGATTCGTCAAAATCTCGAGTCGAAATTTTTGACGATTATTATATATTCTCTCTATTTAGTATACGATAGAGTAAAAATGTGTTATTTTATTAATTCCATAATTCAATAATGAATTTTCAATAAAGACTTTGTGTCAAAATTATGGAATTAATTATTTATGTCCAGTCTTTTCATTTTAAACACATTAAATAGTTTTGCAGTGAAAAGATTTTACTTTATTGTTAAAGAGTATTTTTTAATTTCAATTTTAATTCAAGCATACTAAAGTTATCAAAAATATAATGTCACGAACATGTAGCAAATATGCAAATAATCAATTTCAATTTAAAATAAAGCAACTGATTGGCAGGAATATCTACTGCCATCCCAAAACTCCTTAATGTTTCAAAAATTTGATATTTATTTATTTATAATAATTCTTTAGACTGTTTCTCTTAAGCTTCTGGTAATTTCTTTTGCTGTATTTATTTTAAAATAAAAACTATTTGCGAGAAATCTATTATTCTGCTTATGTTTATATGACAAAATACATAATAAATGTCAGCTCAAACATTAAACGATGCTTCTATAACATTTTATTTGGTCATGATTTTCTGGAAGCTTCTATCCTATTTGGCAACGTAATTGAGAGGTCACCTTTCTAACCGAAAACCGAAATGTATGCTTATATTGCTACGCAATCAATCTCTATTTGGTAATCATGTAGAAGGAACAATACTGGGCCTATCCACAAAATGACCTTGAGTTTTTGACGAAGGAGATCGATTTTTTTCATGACGTTCATTTCCCCCACTTTTCATTCCGTGATTGAGCATGCTTAATATCCTTTAATAACAGTGTGTGAGGCGTGGCACATCTCCAGCGAAGTTCCAGAAAGCATGCTTGTTTTTAATTTTTGAGTCCGGCTAATTGCGTCTTTGTTATTCAGTGTGGCACTTTCGATTGAGATAGCAGAACATTGTATTCATTCTTCCTAAATTAAAATTTTTTCTTTTTTTTTTTTCAAATTTTTAAAAAAAAAAAAAAAAAATATATTCTCTTGACTTTTTTTATCGGTCCTTACTGAATATAAATGAGCTATGGTAAGTAATAACAACAATGAATCGGTAAATGTTGAAAATAACTCAACTACACGTATATGCAAATATTGCCATTTATAGGATATGACTGAATAAAGTAGATGGATGCCCCTAATAAATTTGGCAGTCTCTGAATTCATCTGTCACTCCCGTACTAGAAGAAGTAAAATTAATAAGTAAGTCTGAAGGAAAAATAATAAAAAACATTTTTGCTGCATTCTGTATACTAACTTTTCTTGAAATTTTTTAACCAGTAAATTATTTTATCTTTCATTTATTTATTTTTTTCTTATTATTGTATTTTTAAAAAAACACCCCCTCCCCGCTTCTGTTCGAGAGCACACCAGAATGAAATTCAGAATATCTGGAAAATGACGATACACCTAATCACACTATCGTCTTAATTCGTATCGGAAGCTAGGATTTTACACACAACTTAAATCATTACACACTGTTGTCATGTGAGAGGTGACTTACGACCGTTGGGGGGGTTAAAAAAATTTTAAGCAATTTGATACCAGAAGGAGTGATTTCTTTTATACTTAATGCTTATAGGTATAACATCTAATAAAATTGTCTCTGCCCTCATTACCGCTTTTGGGATTGATTTTTTGTTTCGTAATACATTGAGAATGTTGGGATCAATGTTTCGTAATACATGGGTAAAAACTGAGTATGTTGGTTCTTTTCAGTCGATAGAACGTAAAATTTGTCAAAAAAATTTGTAATTTTCGTAAGAAGTTCTCATGCCAAATTTCATTTAAGTCTATATTTTTCATATGGTATTTACATGCATCCGATTATACAGACGGACAGACCGTCAGCTCTTCGACAGATTTGGTTCGAATTTTGATACAAATCTACTCTTTAGGGCTAAAATGGTGTGCTAAATTTTATTTATCTAGTTTTCTGCGTTATTTAGTTATCGTGTTTATTTGTACTCAGACGGACAGACAGGCAGGCAAAATTCAAAATAATGGTAGAAAACTACTGCAAAGACTATATTCCAAATTTCATCTGTTTATCCGAAAGCATTTTTGAATTATCGTGTTCTCAGACAGACGGATAATTTCCCAAAATTGTGTCCTTCAGACAAAGAGAAATCTAAAAGATGGAGATTCGTAAAAATCTGGAATGGAAAAAGCTTTTGATCCTACAATGCATCTAGTATCTATTTGGCTAGACAATTTTATTTCCATTTATAAGCTTCACAGGGCTGTTCTAAAGGGCAACAATGAGTGTTTGCAGAGCCCTTTTTAAATGTTTTTTGATAAACATTTTCAAAAAGAAAAAACCTATATATGACAATAGCTGCTCTAGAATTAAATTGGAACAGGAAACATGGAAAAATACAAAGATAGCTGTTGTAGGAATAGGAATAATGCCATTAAAAATACTATCAAAATACATATTTTTTTTGTATTGTAAAAATGTATTGGTAAAAAGAGACTTTTATTTTTATTGTAAAATTACCATAATGTAACTTGTGTCATTGGGACATTGTTTATACTTCATAATGTAACCCTTTAGCACATTTTAATTTTTTTTTAATTTTACGAAAAAAATAATTAGTGTTCTAATAATTTTCTAAATTATATGCAACTATTAAAAACACATAGTTAATTTTTTTTTGAAAAAAGGTTAAAAGGTCGTGCATTCTAGGGTTAGTAATAATAATAAAAATATATAATTTTTCCCTAACATAATTTTAAAATGAAATTCGCGCACAGATTTTCATAACAGTTTTTTATTAGGCTATCGTTATGATCATTTTGCATTGCAAAACAGTGATAACGATAAAATTTCACGAAACTTTTTAACATAATTTCGTGCATTATCATCAAAAAAGTTTATTTCTTTCTGAGAAGTAGTCTGAATCAGCATTTATTTGAGCATTTTTTGAATGCTCCACTTTCGGTTTATCTTCCGTAACACATTATATCCTGTTTTGTTTTTCTTGTGACTTAAAAACATTAAGTACTGAAACATTTCAATGCGTAGGAAGATGTTTATTAAACATTTACAGACAAGTTTACATATGAATACTTGTCTGAATTGTATGCTTGTATGAATCATCAGTTTAAAAAAAGTGTTAAGTCTGAATATTTTATATTCTAAGAATACCGTTTGATGTCAAAATAGTTGACTACGTTCTAAATGATTTTTTAAACATTTTATAAGATATATTTCTTAATTTTTGCATAAAATATATTTTTTAGATTTGAAGGAAGAGTGTTGTGAAATTGTGGTACTTAATTTTACAAATATTTTGCAGTGAAGTTAAAAAATACTGAAAAAAATGGCTAATGGATTTATTTCCATTTTGGAATTATTTTTCGGAGCGAATAATCATATTCATTTATAAAAGGAAATGTGTAAATGGCTAATGAATTAATTTCCATTTTGGAATTATTTTTCGGAGCGAACAATCATATTTATTTATAAAAGGAAATGTGTATCGTATCAGATCAGTGATTACTGACTATCACCTTGAATCTGTTTTGAAAGTAGACACTATAAACAAAATATTCCACGAAACAGTAAAGATAATGGAACAAATGAGGTACCAGGCATAATATAATAGTTTTATCATTGTTTCAGTTCTTTTATATAAAGTCTTTACAAAATAAATCTACTTTCTACTAAATACTTTTTTGAGCCTTCATCGATTTTGCTTAATTTTACCGTGTCAGTGTTTGTCAAATTTATTTTTGTATCTTTGGTGATATCGGATTCCGAACCCGTGTCTCTCCGGTTCTGTATTTGAGATTTTATAATAAGATCATGGAAGAACTAAATTTAATTTTGGGGGGAAAAAGCATCTCATTTTTCGCATCATATATCCTTTTTCCTAGATGTCGACTGTTATTTTATATAATACCGCAGAACTGAAAATCCTCTAATAAATATTTCTTCTTCAGGAAAGGTTTCTTCTCGGAAAATAGAATTACTGTTAAGAAATATATAAACTGAAGTTGAATCTAATTTCCTATGAAATAAAGAAAAGGAGATCTAATGCTCAAATAGATCCCTTTAAACTCTGAAAACACCAGTTTGACAGAATTTGTTTTCAGATCCATTTTCACTAGAGCTTCATATAAAAATCAATTTTGAAAAGTAAATTATCTCTGAAGAATTTCATTCGTCTCTTTCTAAATAATACAAGAAAAATGAATGGATGAAAGATTTAGTTTACTTTCAAGAATTCTTCTGAGAAACGAAATATTCCTTTTTGTAGCGAAATAATAAATAAAAATAACTGATCAGAAGAAAATATTAAGTTATTATTGCTTGTTTAAAGATAAAAAAAAAAATGTAAGGGAAATTGTAGTTTCAAACATAATAATGTTTTAGACATAAATCATCAATTTTTATTTCACTTTTAAAAAATTATTTTTAATTTAATAGTAGCATTAACTTGCTTTGCAAAATGTATTTAACTGATACAAAATCCCGAATAAATACTGAAACAAAAGCCACTAAAACAAAGAAATGTGCTAAATGCCAGAAAAGTAATAGCACAAAATATAACTTAAAATATTTTTAAACAGCTATTGAACAAAAAAATATTTAAATATAAAAAAATTGAATATTGAAATCTGCTATCGCAAATTGCAAGTTATCGTGTAAGAACATTATTTTTTTACGTCACGAGTATCAAACCGAAAGAAAAACATCATGTTCTCGCAATCACTAATATTTAGAAAAGCTATGGTTTTTGAACATCTGAAAATCAATCGAGTTCTAAAATTTTTTTTTCCTTGAGGCCAAAATTTTTTTTCATGAAAAACCGTTTTAAACGTGACTATCAGATCACGCATACGCCGATATTTAGAAAACGATCTCAAAATCGTTCCCCCCCCCCCCCCCCATCTCAAAATCGTTCGAGATCCGAAGCATTTTATACCTGCTAAAAAAACTGAAAATTTAAAAAATATTATTATTATTATTATATAACTTTCGATGCACTCCTCGCTATTTCGCGTTCATTCTCATCTTCTAAATTGCCATTCCGAATGCTTCTTCGGGTGTTATACTCTGCCCTTTATTGGCCAGAAAGAGAATTGGATACATGGCGGACATCCGCATCGAGTTGTAACTTTTTGTTGGCAATAAGTCGCCAATAAGTCTTTATCATTTTCTAATGAAGCTAAGAGAGAAAAACTGATGCCTCAAAAGCGTTACTTCGTCAATTTTCTCCCGTACATTTTGAAGCTTCAAAAACCCCAATCCAAAAACAATATCATATTCTCACATGATAATAAATCTTTTTAACCATCCGTTAGTCGCAAAATCTAATAAATATGAATTACGGTACAGTACAATTTTATTCAAGTGGCATCACACCACATATGGCAATCCATAAAATTTCAATTTCAACTTACAAAACGATACTTGAATGTTTTCCCAATATAATCGTTTTTTCCCCCTGATATTTAAGGTAATGGCCGTTTGGTGAGATTTTTGAGATGAGTGAATGTTTCGTGTGCCTGGCGATTAGACCACATCGTAGAATAAGACTTGTTTATACGGTTTGATTCAAAAGTAACGAGGTGTAATTAAAAAAAGACCACATCGTAATTTTAAATGTAACAATAACTGTAACAAACGGAAATTAATCACAAATTGCAAAATGATATTACTGGTAATGACTGGCACGACCTTTATTATATTGCCCGATCCCAATGAGCTTTGGGGACTTTTCCAAAATGTTCTTCTAATGGTTTTTTAAATGTTGCGTTTAAATTAAGAACATTTCCACTTCAAAGTTATTGTTCCGTTGCTAATCTAAAAACGCCTTTAAAAAGTTAAACGTACACATGCAAATAACACACATAATAACGTGCAACTTTTTAAAAAACGGTCATGGACAGGAAATCAACTAAAATTCGGTCTCAAAATTAAGTTAATCCATTACTGTTGATCTTTCAAAAAATGTGAAAATTACGATAAAAGGCAATTAAGCTTTTTTCTGAGTGACTGATTCTCTCTTATAATTGTCAATGCAAATTTCATATAGATGGCAAAACATTAGAGAGCAGTCTTGGTAAAAATATGGCAATTATTTATTCTTTCTATTCAGAAGAACCAAACATAATGCATCAAACTTTATTTTTTTTCAGATTTCGAACCGAAAACAATAAAATATAAAAGATTATTTAAATTATTTTGAACAAAAGCATCCATTTACGATCGAAAACTTCTTAAAATGTGCTGTTTGATTGTTGATTGAAATCTACTTCAATGTAACCCTTGATTTTATCGCCACAACGGTAATTTAAACAATCAAACTGAGTAATAGTTAGAAATCCTATCCACTTCTTCTAGAAGTCCTATTGTTTATGTAAACCATTGAATAGGAATAATGGGATGAAGTAGGACTTTGAATGAGAAAAATTGAGAGGCACTTAGCTGAGAAAATCGCTGGATGAATTTTTTGTAACAACGATGGAAATTATTTGAATTCTATAGTAATAACTAATAATCGATGTCGACCAAATAGCCCAGCGGGGGTATTCGTTATATTTCATCTTAGTTAAATCATTGAGATATAGCCTCAAGTTTGTTAATCTCTCAAATTGCCAGATATGAAGGCCATTATAATTTGAATTGTCTTTTGTATGTTCCGCTCATTCTACGGACTTTTCGATATATACCAGTCCTATGATAATAAAGTACTATTAAAAACTAAATGTGTGTTCATCCATTTTCTAAATTTTGCAGTATTGTTAGCTCCATTTTTTTTATTTGTTTCGTAAATATAAATTAAACAAATCCTTCTTTAACTTTTACAACTGAAGGAAATCACATGATTAAATATTAGATGAAACAATAAAAACTGCTTGAATTTCAATAATATATCTATTGATGGCAGCAATATAATCTAGCATCGGAAATTAGATAAAAAAATATTTTTTTAATTGCAAAAATTCAGGAAAAATTTGTATACAATTATTAAATTGGAATCATTGAAAAAAAGGATTTTTTTAAAATTTTAAAATGGTGTAAACATTGTTTTTGTGAAATAATATTTTCGATAGCTAATGCAGTTCCGGGCTTAATTTTTAATTATTTAAAATCTAATTATAATTTGGAAACACCTTTCCGAGATATATATCTAGGAGGGGGGGATATGCATGTGTTAAATTTGGTAGCTGTTTAGTCTATCCTGTAGAGTGCCAACAAACATACACACATAAATACATTCATGTTTATTATTAGTAGACATAGCAAACATTAAATATGTATTGTAATAAAAAATTTTAATTTGTTATAATTAATTCAAAAATTGTAAGATAACTAAATTGGTTATATAGAACTTTTTTAATTTTTAAAGCGTGAAAAGTAATTGTTGGCAGTAGAATTTTCTGAAGTTACTAAGAAAAAATGGCAAAATTTAGCGTAATATTTAATTAAAATTCTAGTTAAAATTTCAAAAAATAGATCTAAAATTTTATCTTCCAAAGTATAGCTGCGCCAAATTTAGTAGCTCTAAGTTCAGCAATCTATCCTATAGAAAGCCAGCAAAAAGACATTAACATTATTCTTTATTATTAGCAGTGATAACGAACTTGACTGGCGTTAACACAGAATCTAAACACTTTTGACAGAAAATTTTCACCATCTACAAGGATGAAAAGTTCCTTTAGCCGACAATAGATCTATTAATTCACGTTGACACTTTTACATCAGTTCTTTTTGTCACTTCTTGTTCTAGGAAGTGATTTGAAGTTATACTATCTAAAACAAGATCTGGAATTAAATTTGTATAGAAATAAAAACTAAGTTATTCATGGCTTTCGCCTCATCATATATTTAAATTGCACGGAACGCGCTATCTTGTCTGGCTTTATAATTTAATTAAGTCATTTAAAACGAATTGTTGTGTGTGTTCATTGGCTCATTTAGCGTAGAATTTTCCGTTTTCTAGTGCTTTGCAATTACTTTACAATCAACTAATGACATTCTCATTCCAGATAAGGCAGAAACAGCATCACAATTATTTTCAAATTTGAAAAATGGTGCTATTAAGAGGAATCAAGTTATTTATTGTGTCAAAAATTCATTATACTAGCAGCAATTCACTAAGTTGCAAAATTATTTGGATTTATTTGAAAGTTTTGTTTATTCATATAAATGAGGCTTTTGGCGATTATATTGGATCTTAATTACTGCCATTTACGTTGGAGTTCAATATTTTTGTATCAACCTGATATTTTGTATCAGATGCATAAAAGTATCAGGCGTACAATACTGATGCAGTCTACGAGCGTCGGCATTCGAATCAATTTTTGGATTCAAATAATCATTTCCTCTATCTAATTCGTTTTTGATCTGTTGATATTATAACAATTTGATATAAAATATTGGATTGATATAGCCTATTTCGCCGTCCTGCTCCGGCGATGCTATTAGTATGCATATTTTTTTGACTATATATATTTAATTCTCAAGCATTACTGACTCTTTATTCTATAATGACGCACTAATAATACCATTGAAGAATTCCAGGCACTCTTATACTAATTATATCAACAAAGATCTTCTGGTCCTTTTCTCACCAATCCATCAATCACCATCAGAACTAAGGTTACTAGCACATTGCTATCAATACTTCTTCCTAATAATTACAAATTGAAATTATATTCATATCAATATCAACAAACACATTCCACGGAGCTACGAGAATGATAATTTATATGATATCCACCTCATATAATCCTAGCTGTATCAAATACAATTGATATTGATGCTTGCTCTACACCGACTATTGCATTTCATTCCAATAGGAAAAAAAACCGGTTACTGGCTGTATCAAGTAAAAGCGTCATTTGCAATTATGGATTTCGCCTTGTATTTTATACAGTAAAACTGGGTATCTATCCAACTTTAGATGACGTATAGTTAGTCACTGCCCTTGTGTTAACGGAGAATACCGAAAAATATATATATAAAAAAAGGGTTTTTTTTTCTCAAGATTTAAAATATTTATACCTTTTCCCTTCAAATTAGATTTAAAATTAAAAATTTAATAGTATTATTGACACAACGCAGTGTCCTCTAAGGTTAATTTGTTGATATTATTTATTGGAAGATGCAGTATGAACAAATCAAAAAGAATCTTTTCTCAAAGACTAGCTTACGTTTGGAAACTTTAATTTTCGCACATTTTAATAATGATTTCACTTTTTCGTTACAATATTAATATAATATTGCATTAAAAATGACAATTTAAAATTTTAAAAATTATATTAGAAAATTTTTACTAGAAATTTGTTACATACTGGTATTTTTTTTGTGGGCAGATATTGGTCTGCATGTCAGTTGCGAGTTTGTCACCTGTACATTGTTTTGGTACACGTTAAATATATCATTGCCAAACGTTTTCCTGATAGTGTGAGAGTTGGAAAAGAAAGTCGCCAGTTCATGAGTTTAATTTTTTTTTACTATAGTTCAAAATTAAGATATCCGAAATTATAGCTTCTAAATGGGACTTAAATGAAACGAACCAAATCGGTTTAAAAGGACCTGAATATTTTGAGATAAAGATTTCTTAATTTTTACTTTAAAAGCCTTTCAAATTTTGAAGAGAGTTAAATAGCTTGAAAGTTACTTTATTCTATCAAATTAATTAAAAACTTTAGTCCCTAGTTTTTTTAACATCTCTGCTTAATATTTTGGTAAAAACGTTTTGTTAGTTAAAAAGTATATACTTTCAATTAAATTACTATTGTCGCTGTAACACCTTAGTAATGAGGATTGCGAATCGGGGAATTAAAGGAATTTATGCGCAATTTTTAAGTTTTTCTTTGAATGTTTAAGCACAGTTATTTACACAGCTCGGTAATTTGAGGTGTTTTCTTTTATCGCCTTCAGCATGATAGCTGTTTCTTTTTTTGAAAAATCGAAATAATTAAAATTATAATTTGAGACACTAAATCGGGGTCATGTAATAATATTTTAGATCATTAAACTTAAAGCTTTTAGGTCAAATTTTTATTTTGAAATTTTCATTCAGGTTTCTCGACTAATGATCTTAAATTAACTTCATTACATCTACCTCTAATTTATTCTTTTTTTTTTGTTATTGTTCATCTTATCTGGCCACTCCTGCTTTGGATTGTGGCCAAATTTTCTTGATGAAAATGAAAAACCATCAAGATTTTTTCTTGTTTGGATAAAGAAGTTAAAGAAACGCCTGGCTGGGATGGGTACCTTACCCAGACATTGCGCTTATTTCCATTGCAGAATTTGTTTCAATATTTAACAAAAAGAATTCTTTTCATGAGAAAGTGAATTTCAGTAGAAAATGCAGCATTTTCAGTTTGGTAGAAAACACCAATCTTTAAAGGAATCCGAAACTCAAGTGGCAGAATAATGCAGTGAGAAGTAGCCATCAAGCAGTTAGCTGATCAATCACTATCAATATACATTCCTTTTCAATGTTGTAGAATAGTGGATAAATTAGCCGGATAGTTGATTAATTAATGTTGGTTTCCAAATTCAATGAAATTTAAATAACTTTTTAAACCAATTGTAACTTCCCACTCCCCCTGTTGTAGGAATTTCGAAGAATTTTTATAATTTTACTTTTTTGTAATATTTTGTATTAGGTGCTTGCATGTATTTTGATCATTTTTTCACTTTAAAAAGGCATTTATTGAGAAAAATTGGTACAAAATATATGAATCAAAATATTTCCCATCATTTTCTAAAACCTTTTCCCATTTCCGTTCAGTAAGTCTCGCAATGGATTATTTTCGAGTTTTTTTTTCTTCTACAGGCCATTTTTTGTCATTGACATCGAAATCATCACTCTTAAACCGTTGAAACCAAAACCGACAATTGGGATAGGACTGATCAGCATCACCATACGTTTCTAAAAGTGTCTAATAGGTTTCGGCAGCTGATTTCTTCAAATAAAACAAAAAAAAGCAATGAATGTCGAAAATGCAATTTGGAGCGTTCCATGATTGGGGTCTTTATACACTAAATAACTCAATAATACTAAATGGATAACCTTCAAAATTATGACAATAAAGTAATACTAAATTGGTAAAATCCAAAACCATTGTCGCTTATATAGATATTCCGTATGTTTATCAATAGATGTTGCTGATTAAAATACATGCAAGTACCTAATATATAACTGCAATTAATTATTAATTTGTTTTGCGTATGGCAATTTTTATTATTTTTGGAGCTATAAATAAAATTAGTGGAATTTGGTTGAACCATAGTTATCTCAATAATAGTTTCTGATTGAGATGATCAGAATTTATAATCTCTACTAATAATAATGATCAAAGTGTGTGTTGGCGCTCTATAGGGTAGACTGTATGATCTACAGCTACCAATTTTGATTAATCTATGGCTACAAAATTCGAGGTTAGAAATGTGCATTTCAGGGTAATTTTTTTTAATATTTATTTCAATTTTTGTTTATTAAAAATTAAGCTGAATTTTGGAAAACTTCCTTCCGAAAAACATATTTTACATTTCTTGAAATTAAAAAATGTTTTTTAACTGTTCCTATTTTATAGTAGTGCAAATTTTTCTTGATTATGAATTTTTTTAATTTTTTTTTGCTTACTTTTTTTAATAATAGATTACATTGCGACCATGAAATTAAAACCGCTTTTGTTTTTTCATCTAATATTTAATCGCATGATTTTCCTCCATTTTTAAAAGCTAAAACAAAGTAAGAGAAAATTGTTTAATGAATGTAAAATTGTTTAATAAAACATTTATAATGCAAAATCTTTCAAAATGTTCTGCCATTTGCAAACCATTGGATCTATAGTTGCCAAATTTGGAAAGTAATTAATTTCTGTTAGTTGGTCCTCAATGAAAAAATTTATAAATAATATCTAATCGACAAACATTATGTTAATTATTTCGATAAATTCAATTTCTTAATTCTAGCCGATAAACATTAGGGTAATCATTTCGATAAATTCAATTTTTCGATTCTAGCCGATGAATATTATGTATTTGTTATATTGAAATTTAATGAATCAAGGAATATGTTGTGAAATCAATGAAAAAGGTGAATAACCGCTTCATTTAGATGCTTTTTGAAATGATTATGAAATATAGATATTAGCCATTACTTATAGATATAAGTAGAGTTCTATTAAATTAAAAATTAGACATCTTAGAGAAAGATAAAAGAAAGATTGAAAAATCTCCCACTTCCATGAAGCACGCTCTCTCAACTACAGATGACAATAATTTTATTGTTCGAAATTTGAAACTAAGCCAGAAGATTCAAAATGACAAAGAGGCGGAAAAAAGCTTTTCACTGGTGAAAAATGTGATGCCACATTGTATTAAAATTTTAACGACCCGATGAAAAATGTCACAGAAAATGTAAAGTCTTTTAATATTTAGTTTATATTTTATGTAGACTTCCGAAAGCGTTGCCCTCAAAGGAGCTTAATATTTTATGAACCTATTAATCAATAGGAATTTAGGGTTAAAATATCACAAATACTTGCTTTAAAATATTTCTTAGACTAAAAAAGAACTTAAATTATATGCCAGGAAGTTAGCCAAAAATGGCATGAGTCAAATCTTTTAGAATATTGATATATGTTCTGAAATGTGCAATAAAAAGAAACTTGAAACCGTAGAAAGGAATATTTTAAAATGCATACATTTTTAACTATTGAAGCAGACGATAATTTGATACCGGATTTTGCGCAATTCTTTTATTTTATTGTCTCATTTTGAAAATGCGGAAAATTGACTTAAGCCACTTTAAACTACATCTCCATCCATATCTTAAAGTACATGTTGATTGCTTTTTCAAAAAGTCAGTTGATATTTAAAACTCTGTCTCGGTTTACTTATGAAAAATATGGTTGGTGTCGCTAAAATTCTCTAGGGCTTTTAAACGAAAATATTTAATTTTCTTAAGTGCCCGTGGGCTTTGCCCCTCTTTTGCATAAATATAAAAACTATTTCGAATTCTTTTTTTAAACGTTGTTGAAAGAGAGAGAGGGGGAAAAGCAATTGTAGGAAAATATGATAAGAATTATCTGTGGACATTTAAAACTTTTCTGAATGTAAGAAAGTCACATAATTTGTTTGCTGTTGTTTCATGAATGGGTTTTCAGATAAGACTTATTTCTTCAAAGATTAAAAAAATGTTGGTGGCAACGAAGCTAAAAAATAATGCTATTAATATTTCAGCAGAATGCTTATTCAATAAACTGTGTAAGAATATTTTATAAAGAACTCGCTAAAATGATTTTTAAAAAAGAGGAAACTTTCATTTTACCTACTTTCCTGCTGTTTAAATTTCATTGCTGATTTTTTCAATATTCATCTCCTTGAAGGTCAGCTACTCATTTATTTGGATTTTTTTCTTCACTGCATGCTATTTGTAATGTTCTTTTAAAATTTAGATGAATATATTAGAATTGGCGTTTAAAACATTTTGACAATTTGTGAATTTTAGAATTATTTCTCTGGCTTTCATGAAGTTGAGAAAAAAGAAACACTTTATCTATAAATAAATTTCGTGCCGTGTTGTAATTATACGTTACAATATGTATAATAATGGCATTATTGTTTCAATTAGGAAATGATAATATATAAAAAAAATATTTGCATGCTTTTTAGTTAAGCTAATAAATTAAATAAACTGAATTTTTATTTATTTTTATAAGGCTCTCAATTTCTAAACTTTTTATTTTTGATAATATATTTGGTGATCGATTAACGTTCATTCGAAAAATAGTTTAACCTTTTAGAATCGGGAGATAGTGATTTCAATCAGCGGCAGATTTAAGCATTTTTCAGTTCCTCTTTTAAAGGTAATTTATTTTGCTTTACATCCCCAAACCTTTTTAGTCAACTTATTTATAGTCTCTTTTGGTTTATTACTTTATTTCAATAGCTTACTGAAGTTATATAGGCTTTTATTGATTTTATATAATAATGGAAAAAAATGACTAAAATAATAATACTTTTGAAAAATTAACCATAGTTATTAAATAATTACTTTATTACGTACAATTAAAAAAATTAATTGTTATAAGAAATTATAAGAAAATAATAATCTACAAATAAATATAACATTAAAATTATGTGATTGGGTTTATGAATTAAAGTATAATATAAGCAGTTAGAGGGATAATTAATCAGTCAACATAATATGTGTTAGTTATAGATTATTCTTTATATAATAATGAATTTACATTGTAGACTTAAGTATTTGTAAAAGTATACATTTTATAATAATACATATAAATTTTATAATATTGTATAATTTATAAAATTTATATGTTTTCATTTTTTTCATTTTACAACTAACCTGATAACACTTTTTAATTGGATTGCATGCGACTCACACTCGTCCTAATCTCTCCCGATAGCTAGCTGCCTAGTTAGAAATTCGCCTTCGACAACAATTTGAAAAAGAGTAAACTTTAAAAAAGTTGAAGACCGTTAACTCAATTACATGATAAATTAGTGCAATAGTTGCAATTGCGTGCCATAACTGAATTTTCACTCAACACATTAAAAAAAAAATGTTGTTTTTATGTTAACCGATCGATTAATGTTTTATTTGAATAATAGTTTGTCATTTTACAAATGGAAGATTAGAAGCACAATCTGGAAAAGAACTAACTGTGAAAGGTAAAGACGATTAGCTTAGTTGCGTGACATATAAGAGATTTGGTTACAGTTGCGTGCAATAATGGATTTGCATTCAACATACTCAATTCGTGTCCTCTTACAAATTGCTTTGCGATAAAATGCGTTTTGCAAGATTAAGAATTATCTGTTTTGTGATGGAAATATTTCAAACACGGTATATCAGAATATCTTCTTCTTTTTTTCTGCATGTCATGAATTTCTAATTTGTGATGTTTCGTATATTGATATGTACAAACAAATAACTAAAAATTATCCGTGTTTAAATTATCATAATTGGACATAATACCAGATTTCCAAATGTGAGCTCTATTCTTATACAAAATATTTCTAGATTGAAATGACTCATAAGGAAGATGTACTTAAAATGACAAGGACATATATTTATAATTAAAGCTGATGGAACAATGAACAATATTTCAAAATTTCTGTGCAAGTAATACATAAAAAAACAGGCACAAAAAGAAAAGACACATATTTTACGACAAGAGATTCGCAACCAGATCAGCAGCCATTAATTCCATTTTCAAATAAAAAGTAAATTCTGTAATTTTTATCCTTTTTAAAAGCTTTAAAACTTAATTAGAATTTAAAGTAACATGTGATGATGGAAATTAAAAATTTCATTACTTGCAAAATTAAAAAAAAAAAAGATTTACCACACTTGGGCGGATTGGTAAAGCAGTATTTCTGTTTTACAATTACTGTGGGGTAAATCTACAATAAAAATTATTTTTTGTTCGTTGACTATAAGATTTCACTCCGTCTGTGTTATCACTGAATGGAAGCTTTATATAATATATAGGTTTATAGAATCGAACATTTAATATCTTGTTTTTGTGTGTGTGTATTGGCATCTAGATAAGGACGATTTTTGTTTCTTGATGCAGAAAGAACCACTTGAAAAAAATATGTATGACAAATTAAGATATTTTCTACACGCTAACAGCAAACATTTAGTGAACAATAGCAACAGTGTAGGTACAAGTCATTGCACATCGAATAATTGGGCAAATATCCACTTCGCTCACCGGTTACACTTACTGATTACAAAATGGTAATCCTACGCAATATGCCAAAATATATAACTATTTCTTTTTTCTGTCTTCTTCAGGCAATACGTGACTATCTGCATTGCATTGCAATCTTGATAATTTAGTGAAAACAGTAAAGACTTTCTGTTAAAATGATTCGGCCAAATTATTTATAAAATGACCTTGCAATTTGAAGAAAGGTTTTTAATTTGGTTACCATTACAACGATAATCCACGTTTCTCACCTAATTACTTTTACTGATTTCAAAGTGTTAATCTGACGCAATGCGCTTGCCAAGAAGTATAACTGTTTTCTTTTTTCTTCCTCCTTCAGTTAATACGAGAGCCTCTGCATTGATTGGACGATCAACAAAACTGCTTTGTAATCGTAATAATTTATTAAGACATTGGGTTAAAATGATTAGGACCAATTGTTTATCAAAATGGCCTTGCAATTTGAAAAAAAGTCATTTCACATCGAGAAAGTATAATCCACTTTTCTCACCTAATTACTCTTACTGATTTCAAAGTGGTAATCCGACGCAAATAACATGTCAATATGCATAACTGTTTTTTTCTCCTTCAGGCAATGTATTCATCTATACTGATTGGATGATCAACAAAATTTTGTTATAATCACGATAATTTCGTGAAAAAAGTAAAGACTTTCTGTTAAAATGATTAAGCCAAATTATGTATAAAATGACTTTGCAATCTCAATAAAGTTATTTCACATCGAGTATCATTGCAACGATAATCCACACTGCTTATCTAATTACTTTTACTGATTACAAAATGGTAATCACACTCAAAACATATATCAATATACCTTTAACTTTCATTTTTTTTTTCTCTGTCTCCTTCAGGCAGTACGTGATCAGCCACTTTGATCATCTGCATTATTTGGACGATCAACCAGTGGCAACCATAGAAAGGATTAAATGCGTCAAGGAAGAACCTTCTTTCCTGGAGTTGCTCCGAGAGGATATGCGGGGCATGTTCCACGACATCAGGGAGGCACTCAACATAAAAATACCCAAGAAACTCAACGCAATCGTTTAAGATATATTTACTGAAATAATTTCCCCTTGTATTTGTAATTTGTTATTGCTTTCTGTGTTTTGCATATTTTTGCTGAGAAATTAAATAAATTTTTTGCTAAAATACGGAATTTGTTTTGTTTTTGTAATAAGAATTGTTTAACTTATATCGAATGAATGAATTTTTACTTTCTTATTACAAATCATACAAAAAACAAATATATCTTACTCTGTAAGAAATTCTCCTCTAGAATCTAATATATCTCTACATATTAGAGCTCCTTTGCTTTAAAAAAAAAAAAAAAAAAACGCTTTTGGAATTATGCCTGACTATGAATATGGCAACTCAATATAATGGGAAAGTTTTGCCTGAAAATTTCTCCTATATTCCCCAATAAAGATGTTAATATCTGTCCTCCCATTTAAAAAATGTGAATATAGGGTAAAGCCATGAACGCTAAAAGGGCTCGGATTTTTATTTCCAAAAATACTGCACATGAAAGTTTTGTGCTTCTTTGTATAGTAAGTAATACCGAATATGCATTTTTGTCAAATTTTTTACCTCAGATTTAAACTAAAACTTATCACATAATACAATTTTAGTAATTAGATAGCATATCAAATATCATGCCGGCGTCCTTGCATAGGGGTAGCGCATCTTCCCCATGATCTGGGCGTCCCGGGTTCGAATCCTGATTCTGGCGTGGTTGTTCTTCATCTGTGTTCTATCTGTGAGGTGTGTGAATGTGCCGCCCTGTAAAAAGGGGTTGTGCAAGCGAATGTGCGTGTTTCATCTTCATATGAGCTAGAAGTCAGACTTCTGCCCTCGGGTGCTCAGGGGCCTTACCCTCAGAAGCTACTGCTCCCCCTTTCCGTGGTAACACGGACACGACATCATCATCATCAAATATCATTTATTTAAGTTGTTGCGATTTATCATGTTTACATGTATGCGAAAATACAGAAAGGCAGACTGAAAAGCCCTTGACGGATTTGATTCTAAATTTGGTGTTAAATTTCTGCACCAAATTTTATTTATCTGGCTTCTGAGCTTCCGTAGTAGTTATTGTATCCCCTTATACTTGGACAACCAGGCAGACAGATTTCCGTTAATGCATTCCATTCAAAATTTCATAGACATCTGCAAATTTGGTTTAAAGACTACATACCAAATTTTATCAGTCTACCTCAAAATCATTTGCGTGCAGTGGCATTTATAATTCCAAAATCGTTTTTCAGAAATCTAGTATTATAGTAGGTTTAAATATTTTACAGCTCTAGGCAGTGCACGTTATGAGGCCCTCTTTCCAACAAATTAGTCAATTTAATTTAGTTTTAACAAATTGCCACATTTTAACTTAACCATCATGTTAATGCATTATTTTTGATTAATTTTTTTAATGTTCCAAAAATATATATTTTATTATTTATACTTTATTGACCTACATCTGCGAGGTATCCATGTTTATTCACAATATAATTTGAGCAATCCCTCGGTATTTATAAATATTGAAATAATTATAGAAAGGTAAAAGAATAGAAGAATCTGATCCTTTATAATTGACAAAATGTTAATAATACCGAAATATTTTTTAATGAATTGAATTTGATTTTTTTGTGAATGTAAGCTAGACTAGTAATACTTTTAAAGCGCTTTCCTGTAACTCCTTTTTAACCCTAGGCAACTGCCTAGTCTGTATAGTTGGAAATCCGCCTCTAGACTCATGGATAATTCTGAAAATCTCTAAGGCGAAATTTTTAACAATTACCAATCTTTCTGTTAATTATCTTGCCTTTTATTATTTATCTTTTTATTATCTTTCGTATACAGTGGCGAATTTCGAACTAGGTAGTTGCCTAGGCCGACAGGGGGTCGCAAATAGGTGAATTAAAGGACATATTTATTTAACAACTAGGAAGATTTTTGCGAAAAATACTAATTTTACGAATTATAAAATATTAGTATAAAAATTAATATTTTGTCATGTATAATTGTTCTTATAATGTTATGTCATTATGTACTTCTTTGTCTTTACTTGGTTATTAGAATGTTTATAAGCATAGAACTTCTGAACTTCTTCGTCAACATTATTTTGTACAAACGTGGATATGGATATGCTATAACTGTAGTGTATAAATAAAAATACATTTTAACGTTAATAAAATGTGAAAAAGATCAACTTAAAGTACAGCAAAATTATGTGGAAGCTGAGATGTGAAAAAGATCAACTTAAAATAAAATAAAATGTGCTGAAATGTGAAATTAAATGGATCAATTATTTAAAAAAAAAAGATATTTTATACTTTTCACTGTTTAAAACAAAAAAAAAAAAACCCACCTAAAATTGCCAATGTTTGTATATGAAAAAGTAAAAAGTTTTTCGCAAATAGTATAAGTGAAGTATACCTATAGTAAAAAGAATAAATAGTATTAGGGAAGTAAATATTATAAGCAACTCATAAATATGCATTTTCTTGACTGGAAATTAAAGTCGAGAACTATTTTATTTATTCTACTTTAGCATAATATCACTTTTACCCGCATATCCATTTTGGACTGTTCGGATTTCTCCATCTTGGATACCGTCGCCTGCGAAGAAGTTATTTTGCAAACCCAAATAGCACAACCTGTTGCACAATACTATACAATATTGTATGATATTATATCATTTCATATTCAACAATATATAAAATATTGTTTAATATCGTACACTTTTGTACAATATATGTGTGCTACTAGGGAAGAAAGGCAGAGTGTTCAGCGTTCCGACTACTTCCTGAATGAGTCATTGTAGTTTGTTTCTCGAATCGTGCAGAGCATCTTGTGCGATTCGTGCGGGATCTCTGTGACATCGCTCGTCGTCTTGCTCCTCCGCTTTCGAAGAGCGCGTGCCAATCAAAACACTTCGCATGACTCAAGGTGGTAGCATCGCTGTTAGTGGTTTCATGGTTTCATCATGGTTTCCTACAAAATTTCATGATGTCTCTCTTTTAATGTTATCGTAAATATAATAACGCAGCATCCACAGAATCACAAGCTGCACAGTTGCAGATGCACACAGTATGGCGTCTCAGTGCACACAGTATGAATGTTGATGCTCCTAATGATTGTGCGTGCGGTTTTGTAATGCTTTCTATTTGCATGTTTCAAAACTAAACTCAAATCTTTTCAAACCCGGAGGTAGATTTCAAACTAGGCTGTTGTTTACAGCCGCTGGGCAGGAGAAAGCTTCAGACTGTTGTTTAGAAAAATTTTAGTAACATAGTTGTCAAATAAATAGATTGTAAAAAATACAAATTCTATAAAATATTAGGATAATATTAACGTAATTCTTAAGCATGATTGGTCTATGTTATTATATTCATATAGATATTATAATATTCATGAAAACCGAGTCTGCTTCAATAATAATGTGTACACACTCATTTGTCATATAGTCATGGGCGTAATAACAAATCTTGCCTGAATTTTTGGACACCTTATGAATAGAAATAAATATACATATTTACAATGTTTCTAAAATAATAAATACTTTAAAATATGATTAATTTAAGGACACCTGTTTGTTAAAAGTACAAAACATCAAAAGTTTTACAATCATACAAAGTTTTATACAAATCATCATCAAAGTACATTTCAGACAACTGGATTTCTTTACTTTTTCTTCCTGGGCATTTATTAAATATAAGATATCATATGAACAAAAAAAATAATCGGAGCTGCAAAAAAATACAATTAACTTCTTCTTCTTGTAAAACTAGAAGCATCAAGGATTCTAAAAAAAAAAAAAGCGTAAATTTATTTTTTAATTGCATCAAGCTTTCTAAACCTTTTCGTGGATTCTTTTCTTTATGGATGCTACACAAAAACATTATGGATGCATTGTATTATCTAAATAATCTAAAGAACCACGATGATAAGGCTCAGCGAAGGGTCCCAGGTTCAAAACCCGATACAATCAATGAATTTCCCTGGTATATATTGAACTACTCGAGATTAAATGTTCCTCTCCTCGCGTAGTGCTGAAAATTGGACAGAGGTTGCCAGTCAGGATGTCTTTCTCAGCATCTGGCCAATGTTCAAATATACGTCGTCTCAAAATAGACCTAGCATTGTCCCAAAATAGGGTGTTCAGATAATTAAACTAATTTTTTTTCTAAATTTTTCCACTCGCATAAATATTATTATCGTTTTAAATTGTTCTTTTAAAAGTAACCATCGTGGTCTAAACATTTCATGATTTATTTTGAATACACATGGAACCTGTAATTTGGTATTCCCTACGAAGTAATTATTCCTTGCAATTATGTATTTTTGCCATTGATTATATAGCAATACATATTATTGGTTTTGTTTTTATGTCATTTTTAGAATTTCCGTCGGTGTTCTTTTTTGGAACCTGAGAATCATTATCTTTTATGTATTAAGGGCGTCATAAATTCATGCAGACCTTAATAATTCTTGATGACAAAAATAACGCTGGACAAAAAAATTCTTAAAAAAAAATTTTTTTTTTTGCACAAATATGATCAATGAGACATTGGAATTCCCCCCCCCCCATATCTATAAATATTATCCTAAAAGTAACAAAGAAAGAGCGTTTGCATGTCATATCGAGACGTTTTATTCAAATTAGGGTAGTTATCAAGCATTTAGTCGGAAATAGCCATTCGATCCCATTGGTATTTTATCATTTATAAGAGCTTTTAAAGGTTAAATTTTCCTATAAGAATGACGAATTTAAGACTATCGAATTGAGAAAGTTTCGCACGAGAAAGGATCGAAGGCGCAAAGAAGCCATATTTTATTGCACGGGATACTGAAATTAGTAGAAGGTTTTGAGGGAGTGAGAAGTTTGGAGGATCGCCGTCGAAGGGGTAGACCACTTCCATGTTGTAAATATTGGGAGCCGAGACATCAACGGAGAGTGGCCATGCTTGTGAATCTAGGAGAATAATAAGGATTCTAGAATAATCTGTTCGGTGTATTCTGTTCGGAATCTTGGATTTGTATTTATCCAAGATACACACACTTCACCAGTTATTAATGGCAGATACAAATGAAAACTAAATTTTGCTACATGAGCGCTGGGCTGGCACAAGTGAAACGTGACACACAATGATTGCTGGACATGTGGACGAATTAGGCTCAATTTTCACTGCATGATGAGATCAATACACAAAGCAGAAATCAAAACCTCAAAGGTAACTGACCAATCCATTGCATTCATTTCATGTGATGTCTGGTGTAGTTTCATCGCGTTTTTTCATTCTGGGATCCCCCCCCCCTTTTTTTTTTCGAAGAACGTTGTCCTATACCTTCTTCTTCTTGTTTACACCCCTCCACCACTGAACGAAGCAATAGCGACATAGCGTTATCCTGTAATTGCTGGAAAACCTGTACAGTTACTGTAGAATGGTGTGTATGCTTTTGCGCAATCACTTTGTGCCTGCATTACTGGAAAAATATAGCGCTATATGTTGTCACTTTCATACAAAGTAGTGTCCCGTTCCAATTTGCATGTGGAGTCAAAACGTACCTGTTGGATACTTTCGTTGAAACCCAAGCCATAGGTTGAAATTGGAAGTAGCTTCCTCACAAGTGACCAAACTTGACCCCAGCAGAATTTTGTGTGAAGAGACACTTAAAATGTCGTGTGTACCCGAGCTCCCCGGCTACTTTGATGGAACTGACAGATAAAATGCCATCGGGGATTTGATGCTGGTATGCTATACTCAGATGTAATAAGAGCTGTGACGCACTTCATGCTTAAAATCTTGTGATAGTGGTCATGTTGAACATCTTTTACTTTAAATAAATTCATAGTGTCATGTTATTGTGATCTGTTTCATTATCTATTTTTGTTTGTCTGATTTGCATAAAACGTCTCAGAATGACATGTAAGCTCCCTATTTCAGTTGCTTTTGAAACCATTTTAATTGATGAAATGAAAATCGAATATCCGTCTAATTCCATTTGTGCAAATCGACTTTTTTTCCCCCTAGCATTATTTTTTTTATTATGAAGTTTTGATGTTTCTACGGAATAATGATATACTCTGTATGTTTGCTATCGCTCTTACAGGGATGCAAATACGAATTACAAGCTTCCTTTTACCCTTCTTTGGAACTTAAGAACTGTTGCTCCTTAAATAAATCCTTCAGCCGAGGAATAATACATATGGGTTAGCCGAGGAATAATACATATGGGGGATAAGCTGATTAAAGAAGTATTGGTATTTGATGTTTCACAGGTATTTGCACACTAGGAAGGAAGGTAGTACATTATCACGATACAGCATTGATGATTTGCATTTTCTTAGACATTAAGTTATGAGCGCTTGTAATTTACGCTGTATGTAGTTGAACTGGATGAAACGTGTTCATGTTAATTGATCACATGAACAGTGTTTACTTATACTGTAAAAGAAGGCATTAGTTTGCATTAAAAAATATTAAAAATTACCGAATTTTTCGAACAGAATAGTCGATTTAATTATTGGACATGAATTATTATATTTCTATAATTCTCAGCTATCGATAAAAATAAAAACAATGCTAGGATAATGTTTTGATTCAGATAAGTATTAATACTTTATTTTAAGCAGCAGCTTAGTTAATACACGATAATAAAGCCATCATAAATGTCATGAGTAGATTTCCTTTTTCTCCCGGTTTAGCAAAAAACAAACAGAACTGTCTCAATCTTACTGGTGTGACGTAAATATTGCCATGGTGATAGAGGTCTGATTCTAGAAATTAAATTCCCCCATAATCTTCTCAGAAATACGAGGCTTTTCTGAAAACTGCAACCTACAGTCCTAGGAGATCATCCAATATCGGAATAAAGATAGCTTGCATGGGATTACATTTCAAATGCAGGCATATGATTTTATGAGGAGGCTGGATTTCATGGACATTTGGTGTCGCAATTCAGCAAAGGAGGGTTTCAAATCCCCTGAAAGATAAAAAGTGCGCAAATCTCTCTGCCATCAACATCCATGTTTCTTTTCATAATATTTATCGATCTTTCTTCCAGTTCATGAAACAGAATCGAAGGATTGGGGTTGAGTTCTAATTATAGCCAAGATGTAGTTGTATCGATGAGATTATGTTATATCAAAAGGCTGTTTAAAATCCTAAAATAATTTTGCATTGTTTTTTTAACTGATTTTTATAAATATAAACATGAACTTTATTTATGAAGCATTATTAAAATTTTTAACATCGTGTTACATTATCCATATGTGAGGATAAAATAAAATATTTAATGCATATTGCTACCTGAATATTGTAGGAAAGTTTAATTAAAATCTCACGTAGAAATAAGCATGATGATGAATTACTTCTAAACAATTTTTATTTTGGAAAATTGAGTTAAAGTAATACCAATTCAAGTGAGAAAAACTAGAGTATAAAGATAAATATGAGATAAATATTAACTTTTAGAATTACTGTGGAATTCGGGGACGTCAGAAGAATCATTTGCCAGTCAATCAGTTTCTTCTTTAAAACTAGAGTTGACTATTTGCATATTTTCATCTTCATGACAATATTAAGCAGCAAATTTTCATAACTGATTCTTATACCTGCTAAATATTGTCAAATCCAACAGCTTGCAATCATGTTTACGGGGCTAAATACCGTGGATTTACAAATATTAAAATATAGTATATTTACAGGCATTAAAGCATAGTGTATCAAGTAAAAAACTTCTGTAGAAAGTTTCCAAAGTTTCCAGACTTCTTTTGAAGGTCATAAGCAGGAATTCCATAAAACTTAACATTTTCTAGATTTATTTAATATTTCCTTTGATCTATTTTTATAATATTATTACTACTTTTGTTCACTACAAAATGTAAAATAATTTCTTATCGCGAGCGAATTTTTGATGGGTCGCGACAAGATCTTGATTATATATGTATCTTTCTACATTTTCCAAAACTGCACTGTAGGTTTAAAAACTCCATCAAACCATATGATGACAAAACGGCAAAAAATAGCGCAATATGTAAATAAGCGTCTCATATCAGATCAGATTCCGCACACCTAACTTTTCTCCTTCCCTCCTTTTTCCTAGTACTTTCAATTCAGTTGTTATCAGTGTTAATTTCTAAATGATTCATTTTCATTTGTGTAAAAATATATTGTTATTAATAAAGATTTTTTTTATCCATAAAATTTTGTCCGTGCCGAAACAATATATGTTGTTCGTCTTTAAAAAATAACAATAATTGCTCCTAGAATGTGGTGGATTACTATTTACAATTAAATTGAATATTACTTACTATTAAAATCATAATGGATAACGCCCGTTCAAGACTTACACAATAAACAGCTCATTGAGGTAAACCGATAGAAATGTCAGCAATAATTTTTAATAAATATTAATTGGACAATTACCGCCTTTAATTGTGTTTTATTTATGCATCATCAATAATATTTCATGCTTATGAAGATGGAGGTGACTAAAGACTAACAAAGGAATCTCCTAAAGATTGTTGTGGAAATAGCAGTAGCTCTAAAGAACTTCCTTCAACCGCGAACGGTGTCTTGGCGCTGAAGCTTCACCGAAAAGCGCCAAGAGAAAAGGCTTACAAGGTCTCACAAAGTAAAATTTTCAGTAGAATTAAACTCGTAATAGAAATGAAGATAGCCAGCAATGCAAATTTATAATAAAATAAAATTGCAACAACACTAAAAAGTTACATTCTGAACAAAATTTTCGAAACTTCAAGGTCGATGAATGCCTGTAGACAATTGTTCAATTTCGCTAAGAATTTGCATGTATTGGTTTTTTTGTTGATTAAAACAAGATGGGAGAGTTGGAGCTGAAATTTATTAAATTGAATAATAAGGCGTACCAGAGTGCATACATATACATACATGCATTACGGGCATCTTCTTTTTGGTTAATCAAAATTAAAATTTTATTTCTAATTCATAATTTTCAGATCATATGAAAAACTTCATTTATTTAAATCGTTGCGTTTACGAATTATTGTGCATATTGTTGCGTACACGCGAACATACAGACGGATTTGATCCAAAGTTTGGTGCATATCTGCAATTCTAATGACACAACTGTGTGTTAACTTTTATCCATTTTGCCCTTCATATTTTCTCTTCTCTCTCTCTTTTTTCAAATTATCATGCACAGATGCAAATGGGCTGAAATATATACTATATTTGGATGAATTTCGTTAAAAAGTTGGCAGATATTTGGTGTTTAGAATATCTGCTGAATTTCATTCTCCTATTTTAAAGAGTTATCCTTGTATTTTGTTCTCAGATCAACAGACATAATAAGAAAAATATGTTTTTACTTTTTCTAATAAGAAGTATTATAAAGAGAAAGTATATAAGATTCTACAGAATTTTATATACTTTTATATTTTTCAGAACATGTTTACATTCTGTCATGTTTACATTACGTTTATATTTCAGCCTAATACATTCTATTTGCCTTGAATAAAAATTAGACAATGTCCTCTCCCTTTATATTTTCATCCTTGAGTCGATTTCGTATAAACAATTTTTTTCCCCGTACAGTTGTTTTTTATGTACAAGTCAGCTGTTTGGTTCAGTCTTCCGCCGAATTCGTGAAACTCTTTAATTCGCTGGGTCGACTTTGATCTGTTCTAAAGTGTCAAATTAGCTGTGGTGTAAAATAAATGAGCAATTTTTTTTTCTTTGCTTTGCTTAAACAATCAAAAGGTACCTTTCTGTCAGTCAAGTGTTTTTCATTAGATTAGTCAAAGTTCTTTGGTGTTCCCACCTGTCACGAAACATCGCCTATTTCCTTTTCTTTTTAAATCAATGTACCTTTCTTGACAGCGACTGTTTTTCAACTAATGACTCGTGTTTATTTATCTGTTTTTCAGAAAATAATTTCTGATCTTTTATAAATTCAAAATGACAACATTCAGTACAAGCTTTCTAGGTTTGAAAAAAACGATTAAAAATATTAAACTTATTTAACCATTAAATCGGAAGACTGAAATATAATGTCCTGTTGTGTGTTTTTTACTTTCACGCGAGAGAAGTACCCTGGGAAAAACTATTGTAAAAGTCAAAAAATTGTTACTCGAAAATTTGACGAATCTCTATGTTTCAGATTTCCCTGACCCCGAAAAACACCTATTTGGCAGCCTTAAGACAGACAGACAGAAAATCGCTATGAGCAAGACGTGTAAAATTTGGCATGCGATTTTCACGTCATATTTATAGATTTCTTTTAAGTTTTGAACGAGATCCATTTACAGAAAGTTTGTGTGTCCCTTTATTCTACCTTAACTGAACCATGATTACTATAAAACCTTTAGAACTAGATGGATGAAATTCGGTAAAAACACTCTAATATCTGAGTTGTAGATTCTTATAAAAGTTTGAACCAAATCAATCCATCGGGTGATCTGTATTTTCCCTGCCATGTAAATTTAAAGCATAACTACTTACATACATGGAATTAGTAGAGTGATTTGAAAATAAAAAGTGTGTTTCTGTGCCAATTTTGGTTTCAAATTAGTCAAGAAAGAGGCATCCGAAATGCTTATTCGGTTTTCTTCTCACACTACGAAACGCACAATTGTTATGTGTTAGACTTTGAAAATAAAAATCTGAGCATTCATGAGGTTTATAGCCTTGTTAAAGGTCTAAATTTTTTATACGAAAGAAAGGAGGAGGGTGTGGGATAATAGTTTTATCAGAAAAAGTCGAGGGGATCACACTAGTTGGCTTTATTAGTGTATATTTATTTTATTATTTGTTATGTTTTTTGGAAATTATTAACTGTTTGTAAGGAATGCTACTACTTTCGGTTTTGAATTTAGTTCATGACATTAACCGAACAGCTTAGTTGTTTTCTTCGTCCTAAAAATAATAAAAAATGTAACGAATTAAATTCTTTTAAAGTGTACAAAAAGTATATTATTTAATAGTGTTTCAAATAACAATTATGTTAACTTGAAGCAATAATAGAATTTCTACAATTGACAGCACTTTTAATCATATTTATAATATGTTTTAATTTTAAAGGACCAAATAAAATTTGTCTTTATTGTGATGTAGTTTTGTGTGTGTGTGTGTGTGTGTGTGTGAATAAAATTTCCCAATAATATTTTTTTCAGCGCCTCTTAAATTTTTGCTGTATCTATATTTTTGATAAAATGTTTTTTTAAAAATTGTTCTTTATACTGCTGCAAAAAAAACCTGTTTCAAAAAACTATTTTATTTTTGGCATTTTCTTTCTTCCTTTTTTCTTTTTTTTTGGGGGGGGGGGTATAATATGCAACGTGCTCATTAAATAACTTTTCTGCTTGATGGCATCTGCGGGTAAAAGGATGTAGGATTTGAAATTAAATTTCATATACACACTAAGGAATTCAAGAAGAGATAAAATCTGCAAAACGCATTAATGTGAGGTATGGGACATATTGGCGGTGTTGGGTCAAATGAAAATGAGTGAATAATTAAAAAATAAATGAATCATTTATTAGCTTACAATAAATAATCTTTTTTAAAAAATGACATTAGAATCCCATGATCCATGTGCAACAATTTCAAATTCTGTGAATGAAATTTCTTCTGTATGCCTTCAGATTTTATATATGAAATTTGGTTTCATTCCTGTAAATAGTTTTAATTGCACATGCTTCTAAGCAAAGAAAGTTAATTTATGGTCACCATGTATTCCATAATTCATTGTTAAAAATATTACAGAGTATTAAATTCAATTTTTCTCAAATTCGTAACCAGATGGTGTCAATCATATGGGATCAAAATTCACTTAAAGTTAAAACACTAACTGGTAATTAAGTAATGAAAGTATTAAAATATTGTATTTCATTAGGAATATACCACTGCTCAAAATCTCAGAATTGAAGGGTATCAAGAAATTGGAAAAAATTGGTAATCAAATTCAATCAGTACTGATATGAAACAAGTCAAGTTAAGCAAAAGTGTTATCACTACGAATATATTCATAAAAAATTCATACGAAATATTTCATAAAAATCGATGGTTATTTTCATGTTGTCGAATCGTTCATTAAGTTCATGCAAAATATACTCTTTCTATAATACAAACATATAATATTTATATAATTTATTATATGCAGAATAATATCATTTTTCTTGACATTAAAATAAATGGAATAAAAGAAGAATTTTTAAGATTGAAGAGTAAATAAAGAAATCTGAACGAAACAACTAATCCAAAAAATTCACCGATACTAGCTTGTTGCATGAGTTATTATTATTACTATTATTACCTCCAGTTTTTATCAGTAACTTAGAAAATGTAAATAATGCCTTGATAATAGTGTCAGTTTTTTTTAAGTCCCATAATATATAAAGCTTTAAAAAAGGCACAAAATATAATGATATAGTTTTTTTAAAAAAAAATTTGATTCTTTATAGCAGGCACCTTGGTCCTCTAAACTCTCTTGCATCTTTTTTATATGTGACAATGGCATAGCGATTGAAGGGGGGGAGGAAAAAAAAGGAATATATATGCTTCAGCTTCAATCTTAGGGGCTGTCAAAAATTTGTGCATGTTTGCCACTTTTGAAATCTTAATACTATAAGAAGGAATAAAAATAAATAAATAATAAGCTCCAGGCGCCATTTACACTTGCTAAGCCCTTGATGAGAATTTGGGGATGAAACTTTATGTCCCAGCTACATTTACTTTCGGTAAGCTACTTCTCTGGGAAGAGTAATTAATATGTTGACAGTAATTTTTGATGGACTATTATTACTGAGTACTGATATTGGTTAAATTTAAAATAAATGATTTCTGGAGAATGCGTTGAATCTGACATTCAACTGCCTATATAAGTGAAAAGTATTTAATTTTTATCTCTTTTTAAGTCAAGTGTATTTCCAGTAAATAGTATTATAGAATAGTAAACCACTGAAAATTCAAAATTAGCTTCATATTTATTTTTCAGATAATTGTTTGGAGTTTAAATACGCTATCGCTTGAAGTACTTTTTGACTTTTTACATTTCAAACGTAATTCCTTTTAGAAAAATAAATCCCTTCAAGCATTATATAGATTTTATTCTAAAAACATATGTAGTCTATGGAAATAAAATGGACTTAATTTTCAATACTAGCCTCATAAAAAAATAAAAATCTATTGTATTCAGTTATTTAATTTCATTTACATTCTTTGATACAAAAATCAAAATGTAATAATTTATTTTATTTTATCCATAAAATATTTAATAAAAAATATTCACACAACATTTAATAAATAACACTTTCCTGTCCACAAAACTTTTAGGGTCAGTTTTCTTTTGTATGTTTTTCCAATAGATGGCAGCATGTCACAATTTATTTATAAAATAGCATGTTTTCATTTCACTTTCGGTCAGTGACCTTTTGTCTACTTCGATTCTCGCAGAATTAAACATTGAATAATAATTTAAAATTTTGATTTTAGAGCAGTTTAAATAATCTCTGAGAAAACTTCAGAAATCTTTAATTTTTTCTCTAGGAGCTTCATAATTTTAATCACACCGATGTTATATATACCATTCACAACATAATCGATCGCAAAATTTTTTACTTAGGTGAAACTTGTGATATAACATTCATGATGCATTTTTTAATTATAAACATTAAATTATAAATATGTTTAATATAAGTAGTAATACTTATAGTTTAAATTTTGATTCCAATACCGTCTTCACTAATCGATTTTTACTTTTATTTATAAATGTTGAAATTTTCAATAAAAAAATTCTTTTGATTCATTAGGAAAAATTTATTACTTATGGTGTTTTTGTCTCTTTTTTAAAATTAAATTTATTTCATAAGGTTATTTCTAAGTAGTATTGGAGGTATGTTGTTAAAGATTATTTCTTGAACAATATCAATTCAAATATTAGTTTCATTACCCACTAGATGGCGGCACAAGTCGGAAAATTTTTTGGCATTTGACGCACTAATAAAAAATACACTAGGCGAGAGACAGATGTTTGTTTTTAATTTCGGAAAATTGGATTTTTCCCGATACTCTCTCCCTACCGCCAAAAGGCATTAGGCGTGAGTTATAAGTGAGGAACTGACCGTGTCAAAATATAAAGCTACATGTTTTCTAATTTAATGAGATCTTTATATTTCTTATATGGGTTATACATTTGCAATTATTAATTCTATGGTAAGTCTGGATATTTCTGAATTAGAGGAATTGTGTTGATCTAACGTGGTTTGTGACTCATCAGTCGGCTCTTGTGTTCTATTTAATAAACTAGTTTCGCTCATTTATTCAAGTGCGAGTAATTTGATATGTCCAGTTTAAACTTATTTTGATTTTTAGTTTAATTTTTGCCATCCAGGAATTTTGTCTGTAGTTTTGAGAGCT
>JAPMOR010090227.1:0-23005 GCA_026543865.1 Argiope aurantia | reverse complement strand
ATGAAACTTGGTATATATGTTTTAAACTAATTTGTGGATTTCTATCAAATTTCTGTCTGTTCTTTCAAAAATGCAAGTCTGTTCGAATAAAAATTAGCAAGATAACTACAAACAGGAAGAGAGCAAGATAAATAAAATCCGGTGCACAGATTTAAAGTTTATGCAGTGAGACATCATTCAGATTTTGAGACAAATCCAAAGAAGGCTTCATTATTTGTATTTTCAGAAACATGTAAATGCAATGGTTCAAATATATCAAATTTGGTGTGTTATTTTCTGACTACAGTTGTATTTATTCTGTGTCCAGTTTTCATATTAATCGACTGGGGGGGGGGGAAATGCGTCTAAAGAAATTCACTTTTATTAAACAATTGGAGGGAACCACTGCAATTGTTTTAAGACATTAAATCTCTTAAGAATTATATTACTTTAAATATAAAAGTATATATTTACAGAGAAAAAAATTATAGAGAAAATACAAAAAAGCAGGATTTTTGTTAGAACCACTTCTTTATTTCTGCACATTAAAAATGTTTAAGTAGTTCGTATAATGGCTACTACGCTATAATTAAGCGGCAACTTATAAATGAAATATACTAGATACATGCCATTTAGGATGCAACCGCCATAACAAAAATAATGATTTATGCCAAACTTTGGACCTAATCGGAAAACGGAAGAAGGATTTGTTCCAAAATAAACACTCCATTCTCATCCATAATGGATGAAATTATACACGACGTAGATCGTATTGAGAGAAAGTTACAAGAACGTCCCCACCAGTTGTATTAAGTGAACTATTTCCCAGAACAACCGAGCTTCATCCGTATTGACATGACAATTTTCATCATTTTGCTGTGAATTTACACTAAGATACTTGCTGACTTCCAATCTTTCAATCAAAAGAAGCATCTGCAATTTCTTAAGCAAGGTTCAACGTTTTAATTTGACGCAAAAAAAAATCCGTCGCCATAAGTTTTCAAATGAATAATACACTGATTGCCTTTTCTTGGAATAGCCCAAAAGCTATTTGTTTTGTCCTTGGAGACTGATACAAAGTTGCAGTTGGGAAAAATGCTTTAAATGATGTAACGAATTATATTTTGTTATTTTCATCATTTTGCCGTTTTTGATAAAGTTACAAACTCCTAACTCTTTATAAGGACCATTAGTCTCATTTAAATAACCAAATGTTGATGCACTAAAACCTGTTACAAACCTGTAATGTTGCTTCCCAGCACTAATAGTTGCATCGTAAGAAAGACCGTTTTACGATCAGCCCTGATCGGGTGCCGCGTCTGTGATCTCAGCTTAGTGGCAAAATAGAAATGACTGGAAAGTTCGAGAATTTTATCGATCTATCCATTAGGAACTGAGATGCTCCTGATTGGTCCAGAAACTTCTCGACCCACTCCCGGGAACTATAAAAGGTCGGCAATCTCAAGCCGAAATGAACGGAACCAGAACCGGAGTTGGAATCGAAGACAAGAACAGAGTCGTTTAGAGGAAACGAAGCAATGGCGGAATAATCCGACTAAGTGCCTGCGTTGTGTGGAACTCAAGCTATTGCTGAATTGGGCTGTGCGCCCAGTTCTGTTGTAGCATCGAGTCCTGTGAGGAATAAGCCAGTCATGTAATAGTGTGTTGGCAGCTGGATACAACTAAAGCGAGAAGACAGTGGAGAATTTCAGCCGTTTGGAGAGACCGTAGTGTGAAGCTCCGAGGACCCCTTCTCCTCCTGAATTCTGTGCCACATTGTGTGCTGTGGTCGATTACTACTTATGGGCTACTGTTTGCTGTGTGTTCGTCTCGGCTGTACATAATCGTCGTCTCTGTGTACTCGTGACTTTTGTGTTAATAAACGTCTTCGTCGTTTCCTACTAAAGGACTGTATTTCTGCATAAAATCGTAAAAGAACCGGTACGGACGAGGAAGTGAATCCGTAACAATACGTTAAGAAAATTTTACTGTTTTCTGATTAAAATTGATCGAATTTCAAGCGTTCACCTTCAGTAGGTATTTCCTCCAAATTTATTTTAAGGCACATTTTGAAATAGCAATACAATGCATAATTTAAATTTGGAAACGATACCGTATCTCGAGTCAGCTAATTTAGTAGAAAATTTTCTCAAACAGCGGTCTTTAACATCTCATTACTTCACCAGTAGTAACCAATCGTAGAATGTATATATCCTTTAAAATTTTATAGTATCAAGATTCTTTTTTACTAAATATGAATGAATGGATGGGGGAAAATACAAAAAGTTTAATTTCGTAACATTTAGAAAAATATATGTACTACCTCTGTCTCTACCAGTTTAGAAATCAATAACTGAACCATAATAAGAGTTAATAATCTGTATATCGTCTTTAGTTTTCATAGCACTTTCCGAAATTTTTTTAACGTGGAGTTATTTTGGCGAGAATAGACTTGAAAGGAAAAGGAACGAATTAAAGGTGTTTCAGTTTATTTAGAAACAACTCTCGCAGAAGTTACTGAACCACCTTCAGCTCTTTACTTTTTTATTTATGCACTGCAATTAAGAAAAAGAATTGTAATAATGAAATTACAATTTCTTGATTTTGATTCATTCTCATTTTAGATCTACTGGAGCAATAAAATAAATGAAAGGATTTAATGAACTGAAGTATTTAGTATTAAGTCTCAACACCAATTAAGAGAAACTGGGAAACATCCGAGCGTTCAAAAAACTGATCTATCAATTTTAATCTAATACGTTAGGGCGCATTTCACTGATTACAAAAAATGCATAACTTGTGTAGATTTTAAAAATGAAAAGTTTATAAATTAGGCTTCAACAATGAATCCAACAGAAATTTATTGGGAAAAAACACTTTTTCCTTTCTCGAAACATGTTTTTTTTTTATAATTCGCTCTAAACGTACCGAAATTTGTAATCTCATGAAGCTGTATGCAACAATATTTACAAAGATAATACATCTATTTATTCTATTTTTTTTTCCTATGCAATAGCAGTTATTTTTAGAAGTTATTTATCATGCAAGATATTATATTTTTTAGATTTGCAAGTTGCACGTCATTCATTTTTTGAAATTTTTGTAATTAATATCTTTCACTGAAAATAAATTCACTGCAATTATTAAACCTATACTCCTTTTATGCTAATTTTAGAGTGATTTATTTTAGAGTAAATTATTTTTATAGTATATCGACCTGTGGTTATGAACTTGAAAATTATCGCATCACAACGTATAAACGATTTGCCATTAAAAAAGAAATACTTTAAGCAGGAAATATATTTCTAGTTTTATTTTATTTATAAAAACAATAATTCGTTTTATATGTCCTAAATTATCAATTAGAAACAAAACTTACTGGCGAAAACTCCACTTTAGAACTGAATTTTTGACTATTACCATTGCCAAAAGCATCTCACTCCACTTAAGAAAATTAATAAATTATCAATGAAAAGTGTGTCACTAAGCCTCTAAATCTGTGGTTAAGAAAATTAAAACTTGAGGCTGGTCTTAAAGAAATTTTCTACCTATTCTAGAATAGGTATATTATTTTGATTCTACCTGCATAAAATTGCGGAAATCTGTAAAGCTTTGATTGATGATCTATACATGAAAACTTTGTGTTTTATAATATAGTTAAAGCAACGTATATACATTTTGAATACATTTTTTTCAATTAATTCAAACAAAATTTGTCGCAGAATTACAATTTTAATAACATAACTACATAAAGAAATTTTATTTTAATCACTGAAATATGATTTATCGCGTTTACATAGATTCGAAAGTGCAAACGGATGTCAACTCTTTGACAGATTTGATTCAATTTTTTTAAAGTTTATATTTTAGATGCTAAAATTGAGTACTGAATTTCATTTATCTAAAACGCTGCGTTTTAGAGTTATCGAATTTATATGAATTAAAAATGCAGGAAATCAACAGCCAACTAAATGAATTTGGTTCAAGATTTCATCAAAGCTACATCTATATATCAAATTTTATTCATCCAACTCTTTTTGTTTTGCAATTATTATTTACTAGTCGCCTCAGGTGACCAGCCAGTGCGATAGAGAACTTATCTTAAATTTCAGTCAAATCATTTATATATAATTGTGATTCCATCGAATTCGTAGACGTTAATGTCGTACTACTTTATTGTCTTACTTAAGTTCTATTCATTGTGTATATGAACCGAATGGGGGCCGCACCCTTGACATCATGTTATTAAAATGTAATTGTGGATTAAGGTGTACGTACACACTAGAAGATTTTTTTTTTAATTTTAACTTTTAAAATCCTGTTTTTTTACAGTAGGTCATTAATATATGTTTAAACTCATTTCAGTGAGAAAAACCATATTACTAATTATTAATTAATTAAATACTTAATGAGCTAATTAGCATATTTTTTAAAACATCTTAAATTCTAATTTGTACAGACACACAATTCTAGTTGGAAATTATGCCTAAAATTAGTCTTCATGCTGTCTGACTCAATCAAGTTATAAAAATATATAGTTTCAATTTGACAATTTTTTCATCAACGATGAATAGAAAATGGGAGAATTTTTCTGTAATTTTAACATTTAAATAACTATTAAAAATTTATTTCTATATAACTTTGATTGAGGCACGAAACATCCGCTATTTAATACAGATTATTTTGATTTATAAATAACTGTATTTGGTTCATTTCTTGTTGAGTTATGATTGTTTGAATGAAGCAACATAGTGCAAAAATATTCTTCATAAAATGGGTTTAAAAAACCGTAACTAGAGTTTTTAATGAAAGCACCTCTAGAAAAATAATTATATCTCAAGAAATATTTCGAATATTGACAACATCTTGGTATCGTTTGAAAGCTAAATGATCAGAGAATATTATTAAGCAATAAAAAAATATTCGATATTTTGAACGATTTTCGAAGTTTCAAGTGTGTACATACACCGTAATCTATCTTCGAACGTTTGCAGTATTGTAACTTCATATTGTTACCCACCTTGTGAACTTACAATATCGCAAACTTTAGAAAGTGAAGGAAGAACAATTCTTCTTTCACTTTCAACTGCAGAAAAAAAAATTAAGTAATAAGATAGTTGATGAAATAAGGAAAACAGTTTGAGCTTCAGGGTATCAGAAAGAAAATTTAATTCCAAAAATTAAAAATTTTGCACGCCTATTAAATAGGTATTTTTATACATATTGGAATGGTAAAATATTTGTGCAATAGTATTTTCGGAATTTATAGCGAAAAAACGACAAAATTCAACTGAATTTTTAATTAAAATTTATAAAAAAAAAAATCTCTCAAATGCACATCCTTACCCTCGAAGGTATGCATTTCCCAAATTTAGTAACTGTAGGTCAAACGGTTTGATCTTGAGAGCGCCAATTAACACATGCATTCATCTTTAATAGAACTGTAGATTAGTGGACAGACATTCTTTCTACGAATAGATTCCGTTCAAAATCAGAAACCATCGATTTGGTGTAAAGATTGCGTATCAAATTTCATCCGTCTAGCTGAAAGTGTTTTTGCGATATTAAGTTCATGAAACAATTCCAAACATGTGTTTTTCGCGCTCAGAGCCGATGAAATGTGGCGATTCGTCAAAACGTCGAATTCGAATTTTTGATAAAACAGTACTTTTCCTTTGTATATATGCTTTGTAGGCGAGAAAGTAAAAACAGTTAAAAATCTAATATGAAAATTTGGCTCTACATAAGTAGAATATGCATTCACATTTTTTCCTCAACTACGTCAAAGCGCTGCTCCTCTTGATAAAATCTTTATAAAAAATGTTTTTAAAAATGTATTTTTCGAACTCGGGGTGATCTGAAACGTGGAGATTCGTCAGAGTCTCTCAGTTGAAATTTTTTGCCTAATACTATATTTTCTCTGTATTTCAGAATACAAGAAAATAAAAATTCGAACTGTAGCGTATAAAGAAGTGAAATGAAGTTTTGGTTACAAAATTCCATCTTATATATATTATTACTCAATTTAAGTAGTTGAGTAAAAACGTCTCTTTTGAAGAATTGATTTCAAGTACTTCACTTTTCTTACTGTTAAGTTTTTGTTACTAATTTCCTTCAAGGCAAAACAGTGTTGGCTCACAAAAATACTAATTTATTAAACTTTTTGAACCCCCAAATTAACGGCATTATATAAACGGCATTATATTATTATATAAATGTGGATATAAGGTTTATCTCGAAACTAGTTGCAAATTTTCTATAATTCCTAAAAATTAAAGTGAAGGTTTTTTTTCTATTGTAAGATCTATATAATAATCATTATCTAGCAAGAACATGAAAATTATGCATTTTGCACAATGGTATTCAGAATTAATATGCTAAGAGTGCTAAGGGTTCAATATTACTTTAACACTGGTACAGGACTGGCTGAAAGCTAGGACATAGCAGTTATGTGACACAGGTGGAATTCTTTATTTATCTCTTATAGTAACAAAATATGGCAAGTTTTGCACTTCATAGAACAAAGAAGAAAACTGAATACTAATTTTGAAAATTTTCCTTCCCATTGATTAGATTTAAAGTTCAAACAGATCAGCAGTGAGGGCTATTAGATCACATTCCAAATTCCCTTTGTTTAAGCAGTGGGGTTTTCGAATTATTTCATTCAAATACTCGTAAATTTACAAATCAACTGGCGGTCACTCCTTTGACTGAAAGTGTTTAAAATTTGATACACATCTTTAACTATACACACTGATGCATTGAACTGCTATTTTGGAAATATGTAGCAAACACAAGCAATGCAAATTTTAACCGGTAAGAGAATTTAAAATTTTTCTACCAAAAATTTAATAGCATGCATGATTTTTAGAAAGTTAGAGATATTGAGAAATGGTGAAGAAAAAGAAAATTGTTAAACATTCCAAAACCGCTATTTTAATACATGTAAAATCGGTTTCACCGATTGTTCCTGTCCACTATTTAGATTCGTTTCAAACGATGTTCTCATTTTTAGGGAAAAAAATTTGTCATTTTTAAGATAAATATTCCGGATATAGGGATATTTTACACATACTATTAAGTTATAGGACTTGAATGGTTTCAAATTATCACTCTTTCTAAAGATTTATAGAAATACAGAAACTTCAAAGAGTTATGAAAAAGCATAAGCAACACATATTATATTTTCATGAAAAACTTTTTCATGCTGATAGGGAATTCTGATTTTTTGTTGACGTTTGGGGGGGGAGGGAGTTAAAATTATTATATACATTAAGAAAGGTAAGCACACACATTTCCTCTAAGGTTTCCCCGGGATACTGAAAGTGTCAAGCGGCCCGTTGTGTTAAATCTTTAGATGAATATAAATATTATAAACAGAATCAAATGAATTAATGAGTAAATTAATACACTGAATCAAAGAGAGAATTGCGGTTCGCAATATACTTTCTAAAACTAAAATGGCTGGTTTACAAATAATTTGATGCAAGATTTTTATATAATTAACAGAAATTAAATGGACTCTCCTACAATGAGAGGTGATATGAGAACTTCCATCCTAATCATATCAAATGGAACATTCAGGGGAAATATTCGTGCATTCTTTACCGTTTTCTGAACTGGCATCGGATTTCTGAATGACAAATTATGTCAGTATGTGGTGAAATGAATACTAGTCAAGCATAACCCAGTTATCAAATTCAAACAGGCCTCGAATTTGTATTTGCGCCTATTGCTATGGTGAGTGTACATATTAGTCTGTTTTAGTGTTCATATTAAAATATAACTACATACATTTGCTTTATTAAACAAAACAAAAATTATGAACTGCTAATATTACACTTAATACATAATCTTTTTTTTGGAGATTTTTGAGACCTAGTCAAAATTTATTTAAGGCTTTATGTGATCAACATTATATAGAGCTTGTCATAGGAGAGTCCACTGTATAAGAGAAACAATCAGTAATTGCGAAAGAAAAGTTTCAATTAATAAATGAAAATTTATTTACCTTCCAAATATTTCCATTCCATTTGCAGACGAAAACGGTTCTTCCAATCTTCCAGTAGGGAAAGGTTCCAGAGTTGATGCGATATCAATAAATATTTCAGATATATCTTCGGTTGCAAGAAGTCTTCAATAAAAAGGCTGTGTATTTACTAAATACACTTTTCATTGAGTGCTCTTGCGATAATCTGAGTTCTCTCTTGAAATATTCTCTGAATACTCTCTTGAAATAACATTTGTAACTTGAAGCATCAGCCCAAAGAGTGTCCATTTTGGAAGAGAAAAAAAATTAATGAAAATAATCGTAACATATGTATTTATATTAGTTATATAAAATCAGGATAAATTTCTTAATAAATCAAAAATAGGTAAAAATTTAGATATATTAACATGTTAGATTGGCATGAGATATTTGTTACAAATCATCTCACTGTAAATCCTAAAACAAATTTCCAAGTTAATTTAAATTAATATTACATCATAGGTAAACCTTCTGTGCAATTTTTGACCATTCCCTTGCAGACAAATGGCAAGGGTTGACATATTAAAATTATGAAAATCTAAGTAATATTCGTGGTAAGCAATTATTACTAAATCTACTGCGAGAGGTCAAATAAAAATTTTCCAAAGCAGTTCTAACGTATTGGAGAATTGCCGATACTTTTAACGTTAAAAGAGCTTGGTGTTCATGATTTTATTAAGTTTAGTGGTAAAAGTATGTTTTCTTTCCATATCACATGGATCGCCGTAGAATTTCATACAAAATGTTAAAAAGTGGCTATTGGTTTCCAAGCTTATTTTATAAGGATATATAAACATGATCAGTATTTTATTATTATAGTATATTTATTAACAAAGTAAAAAAATGCACCAAAAGATACAATTCGTGGATAGATGTGTCACATTTAAGTCAAAAACCGTTGGTGGTAGGGCTGTATCTATACACTTGTAAATACAGATTTCAAAATTGCAATGACCTAGATAAATTAAATTTAGTACACGGATTTTACATTAAACCTACCGATTCGTAACAAATTTTCTGTATCAAAAAATTCTCTCCTAAAAATAAAAATGGATGAATGAACAATGTGCTCAACGGTATTATTTAGGAGCTAACTAGGAGCCACTCGGTCATTCTTTATCTTTTCCTTAAACGTTATCCTATTTCTAAGTAACAAATGATATCAATATGTGATGAAATGAGCAATTAAGCATAAGTCGATTTTCAATTTTAATACTCAAAATAATATTTCCGAAAATTAACTATTCTACTCAACAGGACTGCAAAAATCTTTGTTTAATAAATAATATTTGTAGAAATTTTTGGATATTTTCATTCGAAACAATTATTATTAATTAATTATAAAATTTAAAAAAGTTTAATTAAAAAAGTTGTGTTCTGTACATGGGCCACTTCTGAAGACTATGAATCATTTCGCAAAACAATTGTTTCAACAAAAATATGTGTTAATAAAATTCTAAGTCTATATATGGTAGTAATAATCTATAAATTACAATTTTACTTACCAATGGAATTATTCCCCAATACTGTATTTGAGAAATTTAAAATAAATGTTCATTTTTAAGACCTCGGGGCTTCTTAATTTTATCGTAATAGTCCTATTTTTATATAGGAAATTATAAGCTTATTATAAATATGAAAAATTAGAAATTTATAAAAAAAAGATTAATTATGAATTAAAATAAATTCAATTCATTAAAATTAGCTGAAAAATTTTAATTTAAAACATCTAAATGCTAAACCATTTTCCTAATTGATTATGTTTGGTAATGTACATGATACCAAAAGGAGTGCATTATATAAATTGTAATACCCAACAGGCTGGCTGAGGACGAAATCTAAGAAGACCTCATAGAACTTACCGACACCATCTTCTAACTTACTTTCACCACTGCATTGTTGAAAATTTCACATTAGGCAGTTTTGCAATAAGGAACCAACTTCAAATTATATTATTTAAGATTAAGCTCTTAAAGATCTAATGTCCTAACCTATACCGAAAAGTGCAGAGTTGCAATTAAATTAATGTATAAAATATCGCAGTTTATCATGAAAATGTAATAAAATTAAGTTTTCAATACAGCACCCAAAATCGGCAATATTGTTATTGGCTCTTTCGTTGCAAAACAGCATGCAAATTTTCTTACAAAGTGGTTAAAAAATCCCCTTGTACGGCAAACTAAATAGACTAAAATGTAGATAAATTTCCCTTTTTCCTATAATTGTAATCATTTTAAATGCGATATGTTAACCTCGTTGTAAGAAATTCTACATTAAAACATTAAAAAAATCTTACAAAAATCTTAATTCTTGTTCAAACGTTTATAATAAAATCATATTCTGACTATATATATGCAAAAGTGAATTTTTAACGCATTTACCGAACCGTGCATGTACAATGCTGAGAGATCCCGCCATTCTGATCAACGCCTGGATTCGACGTCCGACTCCGCTTCGTCACTTGTCGTTCTTAGTGCGTTTCGTGGGATTCAGTCGACACGACATTCCTGCGACAGGGAACGAATCCCACAGCAATCGGCAGACCACACCTTCAGCTCTTACATTTTCGCTTGTCAAATAAATGCGATGAATATATTTACTGTGTGCCATGGATATATTCTATTGTAATAGTCCTTGGCGTAGAGAGGTTGGGGGTGGGGGAGGGTAAATTACTACATCTATCCCCATTGTCAGAATTGCAAAGCTTCTTGATGGTAAAATACAGTCAGTGATAAGAACGGAAGAGTAAAAATTGTACGTAATCCCAAATTCAAACAATGTTTTTCACGTTAATGTAAAACGAGCCATACTCTTATGGGCATTTTTCTCATGCGTTAAACGTGAAAGTACCAGGTAATTTTCTATATTCAAAATTAATCATACTGGTAATAGACTCACCAAGGCGATTTTCCTTCAGAAGGTACTTTCTATTTTAGGCACTTAATCGTTTACCCCATTTAGTGCTCAATTATAGAATTAGCTGCAAAAAATTATGCGACTTGCTTCAAGTATAAAATTTTGTTACATTCGTTTCTTCTTTATTAGCTATTTAAACTAAATTCTTTTCAAGATGTTAGTTAAATGTTTCTGCATGGATTTTTTTTTATTTCTTTAAATATATCGACATAATTGTACGCCAAAACATTTCCATCAAAAACAAACGAAAATGAATAGGCTTTGAGATTTGACAAACTGTAAATCGAGTGGTCTCTCTATAATCCGGCCTTCCCCTTCTGTTTAGGATAAAAGGGAAATGTGAAAGAAAAAACAAGTCACTGCATGCCAGTGTCAGTGACGTTGGGAAGATATCAATAATAAGCTGACATTCATGCCTTGTGATACTTATTACAAGCAGAATATCTTTCCGAATGGTATTACATGGTTTGAAATATTCCATCCAATGAACTTAGGTTTTACTAACGGAAGAAATAGTATTTATGTACTTCCGCTAATACGGCAGTTTATTCATTTGAAAATTTGGCACATTCTGTTTCTTTATTTTGTAAATCAACGAGATTGAGCGGTAGCATTTTTTATCTAGTTTAATAACAATCACGTGCATCAAGAAGCCAATCGTCCTTTTGAAGCATCACGGTGCCTATCTTGAAATGGACTTCGCAAATCTGAATCCTGACTAGATAACAAGGACATCAACTTTGCTAGAACCATTTTTTAAACTTCCTCTTCACGCTAGTGGATCATACATACTGAACATCAGGATCACATATACATTGGATGTTTGATGGCTTCAAATCTTGAACTGGAAGTCGATGCTTTCTTAAAAGATCATCATGATCACCCCCCCCCCTTTTAGATGGAAGTGACAGAGTTAATAACGATAACGGGAATTTCAAAATAGACAATGAATGCGATGCAGATATCTTCTCTAAATATGCAGATTGTGCTCATTTCAGCGATTTTTGAAAAAGATTAACTTTCCGAAACATTACGTCCCGAAAGAAATATACATTGAAGATTTCTTTTTCGTCAAACTAAGAAAACGGTCATACGCAAACCCACTTAAGGCAGAGTAATAAGTAAGGAAACAATATATTACTTTTCACTGCACTATGAACTTGGCACTGACTAATAGTATGTTTTATTTACTTTCTCAAACCACCTCAGTCACATCTCAAAATATTCCGAGAGCCTTTTTCATCAAAGGGGTTCACTAAGCAAGCAACTGACCGAGCATCGTTGCACACGGTATATTTTCATTCTATGTTAATGATTTTATAAATTTTCTTATATTAATTGCAAGAATACTTTTTTCTTTTGCTTAAATAAAATAGTTCACATTTTCCATTTAATATAATAGCCCCCTAACTTCTAGATCTCCTATTTCCATAAAAAAAATCTTGGAATGTATTTATACGGCAGAAAACTACCACAACAGCATATTTGCAGCTTTTTGGCGGCTGCGAGCGAAAAGCCACTAAATAATTTAGACAATGAGCCAAAACAAATGTCGCCAAGATCTGCGTCAATGAGGATACAAACCTAACACTACAACTTTTCCCCCCTTTTTTTTTCAAGGGGGAGGAAGGAGGGCCCTAAGGGTGATGATTTGGTGATAAGGTCTCTCTGACCTCGTAGTCGACATCTTACTAGTAGGCCATCGCGACATCAGAAATCTAATGAAACAAGGCAGACGGAAGCAAAGAAATGATTACGCCCAAGGTGCCATTTACCCTCCTATACGGCAGACTATTACAGAAAAATAAACGTTTGATATTATTTAATAGATAAATATAACTTGTTTTAGTGCTTGATAAAGTTCCCTGCATTGAATTCACAGAGAATATTACATGATATCAAATGTCGTATGAAACCGGAATTCAGCTCCAACAGAAGCTGCTTTAGTGGAGTACCAAAATAAAATGTTTATACATTTGAAATTGTTGTAGAAAACTCGCTTACGCTTCGTCCAGTGCTGAAACTTTCTCACTATGCCAGTGATGGTAATACAAGATTTCAGTATTTAAAATGAAACTAGGAAGAAATTTGTTACAAGGTGTAAATAGGATGTGGTGAAATCGTTGCCTTAAAGCTAGAATAAACAAACTTTAAAAAATTCAAACTGCAGTTCTTTTACTAAACTAACGGCGTCCCCTTCAAAGACGGAAGAACCCTCTTTATTTCCTTCAAAAAGATACAGTCAGGCAATATCTTCTCGCCGCTCGCTGTTCGATTGTTTGGACATTCACATTGGTGAAAATATTAATTTTTTCCCAAGTTTTGGCAGGAAGATAGAATTCGAATTGGAAAAACGATAAGAAAGGAAATCAGTTTTGTCTCACGCGTAATTATTATTATTCTTTCTTTTCTTTCTTTTTTTAATGTATGCCAGAAGAAACTTATATGTTTTTAAAACACTCATTCGCCGTTCCTGCTTCAATGGAGTAAATTGGTTTAATCTATGTTATCGATTCTCGCTAAAGCCAGTCAGTGCCTTGTTGAAATATTTTCTTTTGAGTAAGAATGGCAACGAATCCACAGTTTGATTCCCTTCATGTACTCTCCTAGAGAAAGATTAGTCAGTGATCATTGGTCCACAGGAAATATTCGTCGATGTAGGTAAGTAAAAGGAATTTTAGCAAAGTTTGAAAGTCTTCATTCGGTCCTGTGAAGGATAAATTTTTGAAATCTGCAAATCTTTCGTCTTCACTGAAGATACCTCTTTAGCTTAACATTCTTAAATAAGCCAACTAGTCAAGACTTCGAATTATTTTTACAATATTTGTTTTTTATTTAAATCTGATTAGCTATAAATAGATATTCAAAAGGACAAATTTTTGTCCAAGCTCGTGTAAAATCACGATTAACTTTGCCACGATGTTACAAGGAGTTTAATAACAGAAACTAGTTTAACAACATTAACATAGGTTTATTATATCTTACAGCAAAACCTTTCCCATGTTTTCTCGAGTGCAGCTTTGTTTCAAACCAAAACGGCTTAGCTTTGAATGAAATGGTATATCCCTTTATAAATATTGCACTTACGAAAGGCGTGTTTCTCGTAGATTTATCCGAGTGCACTACAAACCAAACATTACTTTTATTTTTATGATTATGTATTTTATGATTATGTATTATGAATTTTACTAAAGTCAAGAGTTTCCATTTACATCAATTAAAAACTAAAAGGAAAACTCGTTTCCTTTTCCTTAACAAATGCCACACTCGAGAATAATAAAAGCACGAATTATAAGACATTTTCAATTGTCGCTATGCATATACAGTTGAATACATGCTATGCAAATAAAATCATTGTTTAATGTAATCAGACACTGGATCTTCAATTCTACAAGCTAAAACTGAACCAGTATTGCGAAATTTCACGCCAGTTTCTAGAATTAGAAACTAGTGTGCATTGAACGATCCTTCAGCAATTAAGTAAATTTGAGTCTATATCATCGATAACAAAAAAGTTAAATTTTACCAACAGATTGTATACGGATACTATTCCTTTATATTGCTTATTTGAAAGATGGATCACGAAGTTCTTGAAGCCGAAGTTCCAAACTCGGAACATAATATATATGGCATTAAGATTACTTATGAAGTGGTTGTACGTTTTGAAGGTGGCTGTCGCCACATAGAGCAGTTAAAAAATTATTGATATTTCGAAAGAGAAAAGAATATATACATAAATATAATAAGGAAAGAACATTTTATATAAGAGGTTTTTCGGCAAAAACAGCCCAGAGTCCTGTCGGTGTGGTAAAGCAAAAATTTTAATTAAACATAGATGATGAGGTCGCTAAGCGTTTTCCGGAAGTATGAGGTCATGTGGTTTAACTTTTTTAATGGCGATGTTGTCGCTTCTATTGAATTTATAAAAAAATCTTTTTGATATTTTTATAGAAGTTTTTTAATGCAACAAGGACTTTCAGGATGTCATCATTTCTGGCCAATCATAACATTTTGCAAACTATCTAGTACAGAGATGCAGGATTTTGCTGCATTCTTCCAAATAGGTGATGCGTAGGAGATTAGAGGTTTCAAAGATAGATTTTGCAAATTATAAGGGGGATCTTGTATCCTTAAATGATCAGAAATTCACAATCCTTACTCTCCCCTCCAACCACTTTGAATTAATGCCAGTATACAAATTAATCATTTTTTGCTATCCATTCCTGTAACACGTCCTGAGACATACGAGGACACGGAATATTAAAATTTACATATGCATCCTTCAAAAGACAAAAGGCGAAGCATTTCATGGTTTTTCAGAAAAAGTCGCATTTTAAAAAGGTTTTCGTCGAGATTATTTGCAACAAACGGATGAAAAAACGTTGATTTCGAAAATTCATGTATGATGAGATTTCAGAATCACGACCGACCTGTAAAAAATTGTAGAGTCTGTTATTGACTAAATGTTAATCATTCTGCCAATGCCAGTCTTCGATGCCAGTCTTCAGAAAATTTTAAATCCCTTCTGATCTGATTAATGTATTTTAATAACGAACCAACAAGTGAAAATTCCATACATATGCTAAAATTAAATAATTACTCATAGAAAATAAAAGGGAGACGATTTCTTAAATAGTGCAATTATTCCTCAGCTTTCAGCGTTGGCAGTCTTTGCAATGACATTATTTTATAATGTCAGAAGTAAATTATTTCATTATCGATACTGGAGAAAACTTATGTTAATTGAATCGTTTATTTTCATTTATTATATTTTACTGGTATTTTTCAAAAAAGAAAACCTTCTAGAGTTAATAAAAGAATTGAAGTATGGAAACAGTCAGCAATTAATTTTCTAAAAAGATCTATATCCTACATAAACGATAGTTTAACATTGTATTTGGAGGACGTTAATAACGAAATAATCGCTTTATTCATGTGAGTCGGATACTGTTTTATATAAATATTAAACCTCAGATTAAATAAAAATGGTTTTCAAGTACTGGAAATTAGTTTTCTGATGAAGCATATAAATTATATATATGACGCAATTACCTCATATCGATCTTTATTCTTTCCCCCAGCCCTAAAACGAAAAAAAAATCCAAATTTCTATGAATTTATTCATGAAAAGTATACATCAATCTTATCACAGCAAAATTTTATTTCTTGTCGTCGAGATAGTACTAATGAAAGCAAAAAGAGCCAACCACAATTCTTAAAATTCGTGCAGGACTTACTTGTACAGAAACCTAACAATTCAATACTAATTAGTTCAGATCTTAATATAAACATTTAAAAATAATTCATCACAAAGGCACTCACATTTTGAAACAATCTAAAAATACTTTCGGTACTACCAAAAATATCTTACGCCGTGCACCGAGTTCGTATAAATGACGGATCACAAGTGGAATAGGATTTCGAGCCAAGAACATTTTAATAAATAGCTACACTGGCAGCGAAATGTCAGAAAAAGAAATACATAACGAATATTTTACTATTTAAATTACAATAATTTTATCTCAAAACGACTATCAAAATGTTCTGTTCAACATAGTTATAATAAATAATACTACACGAGAAGGTTATACGCAATATAGAAATAGTGGAGTTTCCTTTCATTTTGAATTATGGTAAAAATATGTGGGAACTGTATTCAATCTTGAGAACATTATCAATGGAAAAAATTACAAAAAAATTGGAAGTCCTGAAAGATGATGAATGATTGTTCAATAAGCACTACATTTCAAAATAAATATTCCTTTCATAATTATACAGCAAAGAAACAAGAATCAACCGAATTACTGAATTATCCGAAAAATAGCATCGGATTTCTAAAACGAAATAACATACCCAGAGCTGGCGACTTCCCCAAGTCAATAAAGCTACAGTTTTATTATAAGCAAGAATTTTGTAACAGTAATAAAGAATAAAAAACACACAGAGGCAAGGTATTAAATATTCATGAAAACGAGTAAAAAAATCAACACTGATCCTGAACTGGGAAGCAGATATTATTTCAAGACATCCTGCAAATGAATGGAACAACGGCCATTGCTTGATTCAACAATTTTGAACCAAATACAAATGATAAATGTAACTTATAAAAATCAAACTCTGGCAAATAATAAATTATTAAAAACTAATTTTAAAAACAGATATCATTTATAAAAATGTTATTTTAAATCCTAGCAATAAAGAATGAACTTCAAAGTTTCGTCATCATCTGACGAAGCTATTAATTGCTTTTATTACGACAGAAAATTTCATACTACGTATATACATATCAACGTATATGCTAATACGTATTTTTCGTATCTCAAAACCTGCATTACGAGTGTTCAGAATGTTTGTGAAAGACGTTTCACATATTTTTGGCAAATGGAATATTTTGATTTGAGAATGAGTTAACACCTCTGGCAATCAAAAACTAGTTTTAAAATGCCAAGAAATGGTGCTCACTTTAAGAGATTCTTTAAGGGATTCCTTTCTCAGATATTGATTTAGGCAAGGGAATCTCGGATCTCTTTGATCTTATGTCCTAGGTGTTTGGAATTTCTTTTATCTTTTCGCTCGGAGCGTAAGAAAAAGCTATAGCCAGCAATTTCTTCTGTCAGAAATAATTAACAAAATTTGAGCTTGTAGAATAATTGAAGATCCAGTGTCTGATTATATTAAACAATGATTTTATTTGCTTAGCATGTATTCAACTGTATATGCATAGCGACAATTGAAAATTTGAAATTTGGATTTGAGTCAGAAAATAAAAAATTAGAATAAAATAATGTGGTTTAATTTAAAATAAATAAATCAGTAAAGATTGAAATAAAATTGAGAGCTATTATATAAACCAGAAGTTTACTCTAAAGCCCAAACTGAAATCGCTGAATACGTTTCCCTTATCTGGATTACTTTTTAAAAAGTGTATAATTACGTCCTTAGAAATAGTTTGGTCTTTTATTTTTCAGTTTATCCTCTCCTTCAAGACAAATAATAAATATAACTAATATCTTAATTGCTTTTGTTTCATCTTCCTGAACGGTATTATGAACTGCCCTCATAGTTCTCTATACGAAGACACCTATACAAATATGTATAGAATTCCAACAGACTCACCTCGGATCTACTGATTTCATTGAAAATCCAAAGTGAGAAAAATGAATAGCATTTACGTTTAAATAAAAAAAATAATAATGCAGGACATTATCCCACCCTTTCTTAAATCGAAAGAACCATCGCATATCTAAGTATCTTATTTTCTCATCAAGCAACGAAATGATTGATTCCAAATGCCTGGCAATTTTATATATGAACTTCAGAAGGGTTATTAGAATTTATTGAAATGTACATATAGGGTCTTCCATTTTTATGGTTACTAGTAGAAAAAAATTATACTTAATCGTATTTTCATCTAATATATATTTTGAATAAGGGACAGATTAGAGCAAATTATCTTGGAAATATTTCTTCGACATTAATGAAAAGAATGTCAAGCAAAACATAAAAAGATTTACTTTTGAAACTTTTCGGTTAACAGCTTCATTGATTTTGAATACAGTTCGCAGTATATTTATTCGTATACTGCTTTCATACTTTGATTAAATATTCTTGTGGAAAAAAAAAGTAATTAAGAAAAAACTTATTGATTAGCTCTTTTTTTTTAAAAAATTAAGACTTAAAATATTTTTTCTTAGATAAGACACAATTGTATACCATTGCATTTCTGCATCATATGAGCATTGCTTTTTTCTTTTAAAATAAAAAAAAAATTAAGAATTAGAATCTGATGTTGTAGAAATGTTTTACTGTATCATTAATTTCTAATGACTTAATTAGGAAAGCAAATAAATTGCCTCATTTATTTTTCCTGCATTCCTTTCTTTTGTTTATTTACATCTTCAGAATCGGGTCTTGACAATAAAACATCAAGGCCTCAAGGTAAAGCTCGTATGTACAAAAATTATTTTAATTTTTAATAACAAAATATTTACTTATCAAGGAATATAGTTAAAATAGTTGTAATTGATCATCTTTCATTGCCATCGTTATTTTCAAATTTTTTGTCATAACATAGGTGACTCTAAGTGGAAACACTTTATGAACTCCATTTCTAAAATATATGGAAATGAATTTTTCTAAAACAATTTCAAGGAATGTAATGGGGGAAGAAGATTCCATGTATTTTTAATACGCAAAATATATGAAAACTGGGGCTAGAGCAAAATGCAATCACTCGAGCTATTTTTTCCCTTTATATAAAAAACTTTCATTGTTTAGCTCGAAAATGTAAGAGTACTGCCACATTTAAATATTATGAAGATAAATAAATTAATAATTGAAGTAATATACCGCTGGGGATGCTGCAGCACAGTTGAGCTAAATACAAAAAAAAAAAAAACCTTCGAGCGACGTAATTTGATTGAAAGTTTACATTCGCACCTTCAAGCGATTCTCCTCATTGCAGTTGTTTATCATTGCGCTTTTGTTGCATAAACGAACACGGGATTTCATCAATACAAAGCGATTTCATAATAATGCATGGGATATAAATTATCAGTTTTATTAATATGTGATTATCACAAATTTTTGAAAAGTTTTTACTCTGTATTTAAAATTTGTGAAAATTTAGTCATCTTATTGATAACAATTCCAGTTTAAAGTTCACGGTATGAAAATGCTTTTAGAACAAATAAACGGCTTGCAATTTCAAATACATTTTGAATCTGAAAAATTAAATAACTTTTTGAATAACAAAAGAACACAAAAACCTTTGTTTAAAAATTTATATGAATAATTTCCCTAAATATACCTATTGCTAAATGCTGAATTGTCGAGCATTGATTTTCAGGTAAAAAGATAATATAAACAGTCATGAATTATCGCAAAGAAGTAATAAATACATAGAGCACTTCATTTCCAAATGAAACTATCTTCGAAATTTCCAACAAAATTACGTGCAATTATACGTAGGAATTAAAATCAGTAGGAATGTTCTCCTTAAAAGTTTCTCCTATACACTCTAATAAAAAATGTTATTCTAGAGAAGGCCTTCCATGACATTGGTACTAAAGGTATTAAATATGAAACTTCGGTGAGAAATTTAGCTTTTTTTGTTTGAAACTACCGTGTGATCCTTGTCGAGGTTTTTCAAAATTGATCCTTAACATACGGTTAATAGTAAGTATATGAAAATCGAATATGGGTTTTGATGGATTGAATAAAAAATTGAACACAGAACTACAGGTACCAAATTTGACATATTTGAGATCATACAGATGGTCAATCTCTTGTTGGGCCAAACTCAAAATATATACATGTTAAATCTGTGCCGAATTTAATCCATCTAGCTCTCTTCGTTTTGTAATTATCGTGTTAACTAATAATCATCCAACAAGACTGACAGACTTCCTCTGAGAAGAATTTGTTCAGAATTTGATGGAAATATAGAAATACGGCGTGAAGAACAAATACCAAATTTCATACGTCTAGCTTAAAGCGTATTTGAGGTATTTTTACCTGAAATAGACATAACGCCGAAAATCTGTTTTTCGAACGTGGGGGGGGGGGGCAGGATCTAAAACGTGGAGATTCGACAAAATCTCATCTCAAATTTTTTGGGTGATTGCAAAGCGTTCTCCATTTCATATAACAGAAATTAAATTTACAAATCTAGATACCAATGATTATTTCTTCGCATTTTTGTACCACAAATTTAGGTGGTAATTGAACGATTTAGGTGTTTTTCAATCTAATTTAACTGATTAATATGGTAATTGAGTCTCAAATGTTAAGCAATTGATTTAAGCAGCAACTATTTTTTCTATATGGAAAATATTATTACTAACGTTATTAACTAAATAACGTTTGTGTTCTTATTAACTCAATAGTGTCTTTATCGAAATTAATTGCCTATCTGCCACTCATATAGTAAAATGACGTCCAACTGAAACAAAATCGTTTGCCAATGAATTGTAAAATTTTTTATAGTAATTCTGTTAATGATTAGAATTTTAAAAATAAACGACGAACCATTTTGACGACCTTTTTCATTAAATATTTTTGTTACGAGATCTCAATAAAATTATTCAAATTAGAACCAAAATCTAACATTTGATATTTGCTTATGCAAAATAAAAGATACAAGTAATAATAATACAAAAAGAACTTTAATTGATTTCCTTTTCTATCACATAAAGCCCTTTTAGTCATAAATCTGATGTATAAAAAAAATTTGGTTAAATCCTTAAATGAGTATCCAGTTTTGAAATTAATCCAGGAGTTTCTTAGGAAAACTATGATACAAACCTAAATTAGATAGTACTGTTTTGATAATCCAACGTCTGTGCTTTGACTCTTCAAATATGATAAAACGATCTTTTGTCAAATTTAATTACGAATTTCATATCACTAACTGATTGTATAAATAACTATATAAAAGAATTTAATGGTTTAAAAAATATTTTAAAATGTATTTGAATCATTCTTCTCGCCTTTTTCTCTTTAAATACTGATAACCACCGACATTTAAAATACGGTGTTGGTGAAATTTATAATTCACTGCATTAGATTGATTCATTATATCAAAAAATAAATGGAAGTTTTCGTATAATTTTCAATATTTATAAGGAAAGATCTATTTAATGACATGCATGAAGTACTCTCAAATACCAGTGAGGGACTCTTTATAAATGCTTCTACAACCTTCAATTCTACAAGGATCAACATATTTTGATATCGAATTTTCATATAATTGAATTTCAGGGAAACATTTCAATTACGATCGTTGATAGTTTCGGAAAATTAAGACCTAGATTAACTTTTTGCAGTGAACTGAATTTCTAACCAATGAAATGCATAAAACTCGCGTGGAATTAAAAATTATATTAAATTATTTGACGCTTACAAATATTTCAAGTTTTTTGTTGGCAAATAGATTCGTCAAAGCTTCGAAGAATCTTATTGTTATCTTGGTGAGATATTTCTTAAATGATATTTGATAAATTTTCATTGATTTAAGGTACTCTGTCTATTTGACTTTAAAGATAAGATAGAACTATATAATATTAATATGCTATAAGTAAATCATATAATACAAATAAATGCCGCTTGTATTTCTATAGCAGATTAGATCGAAAGGAATGTTTCATCATAACTTACGAAACAATTCTGAATAGATTTGATTTACTTATAATTATTTAATAAGTACAACTAATTTACAAAAATTCCAGTTTGCTCAAAAAGACTTAAGATTTAATTTTTCCTCAATAATTACGAAATAAAAATAAGTTTTAAGTAACATTACCTAGCATTCCAAATTTGATATTAATAAACAAAATTTAAATTAATAAAATAATTTTAAGAAAAGTCAAAGAATAAATATTTTTTTTTTAATTTTAGTTTACTCATCTTAAGACTTACTTATATTAAAAAATAAACTTATATTATTAAACAAAAGCACATAATATAAAGTGTAAGAAATAATCACAATTTATTTATAGAATAAACCATTAAAAAGTTGCAACATACATTTTTTTTTTCTCAAGCTCCATTTGAATAATTTAAATTGCACCAATCAGACTTAATAAATTGCTAAATTAAAATACTTTTTTCCAAACAGTTAATGAATAGACAGTTAAAGCTCCTGAACTCAAGAACACTTTACATTGAAAACACACAAAAAATCTCAATGCCAGCATTAATAAACAAGAAAAAGAATTAAAATATATTGGCATCAAAATGAACCGTTTATAATAACTATATTTAGTACACATGTCAGATAGACCACTTGGGAATGGCAAGATTCATGGTTTGTCGGTACTAAGACGGATTGTAAGCCTTAATGCAACACTAGGTGATTAAATATTATTGCATTCAATCACAATTTTCGAGACAGTCAATGTGCTACAAGTGTCATAAGACCAAAATTTCCAAAGAAAAAACATCAACGTAAAATGCATACATTATGTACAAAATTTCTGCATCAGAAATTGGTAACAGGAAATATCAAAATATACACAGATTCTAAGTAAAAGCATTTTTAAAAAGGGGAAATGATCGCTTTCAGTTTTTAATATTTTTTTT
>JAPMOR010090226.1:0-15594 GCA_026543865.1 Argiope aurantia | reverse complement strand
TCTTATTGCAATAGAAATTTCCATAACACCTGGACTTATCCATAAAAAAGCAACAGTCATGTTTTATATTTCGTTTCTTCTTTAGGAATCCGTTTCCTAATTATAACGAAATTTTAAGTTTAAATTCAATTTACTTTTATAGTGAGTTTGATTTTAGAAAAGAAAATTTTCTAGTATGAAATCAAAATTCAGCTTAAAAAAGATGTAGAAAGCAGGTTTAGAATTAAAGATAAGATAAATATGAAATTTTGTCAACTACTACTTCAAGAATGTAACATAAATTATTTGTTTGTTATTTAATTTCTTGCTAATTTAATTCCTTTGAGGTTTTTGTTGCAATTCAGGTTTTTTTTTTATCTTGGAAAAATTAACTTTGCATATTTGTCTTTAGTAATAAAATTGTTAATCGCAGTCCGCTCCGAAGAATTTTTAATCAATATTTCTACACACTAAAGTTTTTATGCATCGAATTTTCTCTATATCGGATCTTTTTCCAGAATCAAGTTCGATACATGAAGTTTCAACTATATTTCTGTCGTATAAAACTAATTTAAGCTCTTCTGAATTCCTTTTAAGTGCTTTTAAATGTATGTCTGAACCTTTCTCTGTCGTTTTTCTTAGTTGAAGTGAGTGCTGAAGTGTTTGGACTAATGGGGAAAAGAATAAAAGTCTTTGGGGCATGAAGTGATTTTTGTCACTTCCCTACTCTTTCTTTATGATGAAGGCTGTAATCATAAATGCTTGACCTTGGCTTTTTCTGTGAATCCAAACAACCAACCCGTTTGCCGACTTTTGCAATACCTTTGGAGATAGGGAAGACGTGGATATAATATTTTAGACAGTTTTTCTCATGGACTTAGAACGTATTTCAAGGAAGTTGTTTATAACTCCCACTCACTTTCAAATTCATTTGATGAGCTTTTGGTTCAGTAGTTTGTTCAACATCGGAATTCTTAAATAAATAAATGCCATAGAATACCAATTTCCTCAACAATATTTATTCTGGGATTTTTTAAATTACAATTTGTTTTCAGTATCTGGCATCACCCTTTAACCTTCGAACTTTTAACTTGGAAAAATAGGTAATTTATTTGATGATAAATTGTTTCGATGAATTTCGATTTATTTGGAAACTGTTATTGAATCTTTGAATTGTATAATGCATGATATTGTAATTTAAAAAGCTTTAAATATTTCTATCAGTAAAGAAAATTGAAAAAAAAAAATGGATTTAAAATCTTATTTCGTTTTCGTGCATTAGAGTTTTTTTAATTATCTATTTTGTTTCGTGTTTATTCATAGAAAAAGAAAATTGCATTAGTGAGTTATTTTTAATCTCAAATTTTAAAATTGACTTTTAATAGTCTTTTTCTTTATTTGAAATGAACAACTAATAAAGTATGAAACATTTCAAAAAATTGCCATGCATTAAAATGCGCATTTTTTTCGCTTTACTAAGCTAAAAAATACTTTTTAATTAATTGGCATGCGATCTCCTTCAGTCCAGTGGCCCAAGGCAGCTGTCTAGTCAGCATGTTATAATGAACAATCCGCAACTGGTAATGGGTCCAACAGAAATTGGGGAGCATTTTGTTGTTATAAATATAAAGGGGGAAAAGTTAATAATAATATTTTAGTTATAAATATCAAATGAATGCTATAAACGATAATAATTAAATATTTAAAAAAACATGATATTTCTCATTTCCAAATTTTATTTTTTTCCCTGCTGCGTCAGCATTACTTAATGCTATTCTATTTAGAAAAATGCTATTATTCCAAATTTAAGGGATTCATTTCATATTTGTAACGAAAACATTATTATTAATCCCCCCCCCTTTATATTTGTAACAACAAAAGGCTCTGCTATTTCTGCCAGTGCGGATTGCTGATTAGGCAGACTAGTCAACTGTCTTGGACCACTCGACTGAAAATGCCAATAATAATAATTAAATATTTAAAAATTATAAAAATATTTCTCATTTCCAAATTGCATTTTTTTCCCATGATACCTCGACGTTTTTGATACAACATTACAAATTATTGTTTTACAGAAGCTGTTAATTGAAGTATAAGATAATCAATCTATAAATAATATTCTAAAATTATTTTAATTAAATACCTATGTTTTATTTAATAATAATGTGAATTATTTAATCTGGGAAGACATTGTAGTCATAATATTTTATAATTCATGGAATTTGCATTTTTTTAAAGATAAAAAATATTTATGTTGCAACTAAGCTAAAAGTATTTTTAATTAATCTACCTGCGATCTCTTTCATTCCAGTGGCCCAAGGCAGCTGTCTAGTCAGCAATAATGTCTAATCAGCAATCCGCTACTGGTAATGCAACCAGCCGAAATCGGAGAGTATTTTGTTGCTTCAAATATAAAGGGAAGATCGTAATAATGTCTTACTTACAAATATCAAATGAATGCGGAAAACGGTATTAATAAAATATTTTTAAAATATATAAAAATTTCTTATTTCCAAATTGTATCCCCCCCCCCTGATGTCTCGATGTTATTTAATTCTATTGTATTTAGGAAAATATTATTATTCCAAATTTACCCAAACAACTTGTAATTGTTTCCATTTATTATTTTTTTTAAAGTTCTTTCTGCTCGTGTGTCTTCATTCATTCAAACAAAACATTTGTCTTCTCTAACTAGTTGTTCAACTGAGCATTTTTTTCCTCCTCAGTGTTCACCAATTAACCTTCCTCATTGTTTAATCACTTTATTGTCTGTTATCCTCTCCTCTGAAGATAACTCAGCGCTCGATTCTCGAACTCCACCACTTGCTAGAACACATCTAGCGAAAATAAATCGCTGGAATGCGTGCTCCAACCCTAATTCTCGCGTTCTTATTTTAAAAGGAAAAGCGGCACTTATTCGGAAGACCATTGTCTCCGTTTTTCTGCTTTTCTGTTCGTGTTTGGTAATCCCCTTTTCCTTTGTTCGAAGCAATGGTGATGATGCTTTTATGGAAATCATCTTTTGTCTGAGGTGTCAAAAAAGAGCGGAAACGCTCCAAGCGTGAATGCTTTATTCGCCGCGCTATAGTGTTTCATTAAATGCTGTGTCTGTTACTATGACTTAGATATGGATTGTTAGTAATTTATATTATAGCGTCTTGCGTAGTTGAAATGTTGCTGTCCTCGAATTCGCTGAAACACTGTTAGATAATTTTTTTTGTGTGTATTTTACAAATAATAGAGATGAAACTGTCAGTGATAGTTTTATTATAGAATGTGGGCCACTTTTTGAAATTTACTTGTTTGCAAGGACATGTTATTATCATATCGTGATAATGTAAAGGTTTTCCATAATTCATAAGCAGTATTAGAATTTCCGATAAAAGTTTCTTTTCTGTTGTATTTAGTAATTGATCGGGTGAGTGGTGTATTTCTTTTAAAAGCAATTGTGTTTAAATGCATTTAAAAGACTTATCATACTTATTACATCAAAGTGAAATCATACTTATTACATTCTTAACTTTTAAAAATTGATTTTGAATCCTATAATAATTAGGCGAAAATATATTTTAATAATATAAATCCTAATTACATTTCTGACACACAGAAAAATATTTTTAGCTAAAAAAATCATTCAAATAAAGTTTTTGATTTATTCATTTTAATTTTGTTTAAATAAAAATGAATTTTTATGATCCCATCTCTCAGTTATGTCATTTTACTCGTCTTCTGTTTAGGAATGAATTGCATATTATAGGGTTTAATATATATCAAGACTTTTAGAGAAAATTGCTCTTTTTGGCGCAGTTGTAGCAAGGGAAAAAATTCATCTGGAGCAAGCTGGAAGACAAAGGGAGATTCCTTTACATCTAAGTTATTATCTGACTACATAATTTGTAGATGTTAGGCATAACAGTCAAAATTAAGGTTTGAAAATCACTTTTCAACCCCTACCTTCTAAGATAGTGCAGTTATCGAAAAAATTTAAATACGAAAATTGTTCCTCTTAATGGGGCTAATTTGGCTAATTGTATTTGTTTTTCTATGTCACCCGGAAAGGAAAATGTCACCCCCACCATTTCCACCCCCTATGAGCTTGATGGGCCATTCATGAACTCATCCGAGACTTACATTTCTAACAACATATTCCAAGCCAGATAAAATTCAATAATAAGATATACATAATATAACTTTTGAACGAAGGTTGATTTGGGACTCTAGGACTATAATCGTTAAAGAACTGAAGAAATTTTTCAGAAGTCTTGTTATGAGTACTTTTGCAATAAATAGTCTTCTTATAAGGAATATATCTAAAAAATCATTCCCAAGATGAAGAAATATTTACGGTTTAGCTTCAAAATGTAAAGCAAATGTATCAGTTTCGTTTTTATGTCCCTTTTCCTTTTGATTAATGTCTTAGGCATCTATTAATCCTTTCTCCCTTTTCTAAATCACTGCTTAATAGTGTCTTTTACGTATGATTCTGGACCAGTGGCGTAGTGAGGGTAAGTGACATTAGGGATATAACATGATTTTTTTTCGCACCCATCAATGGTTTAACAAGGATAAATAGTTCCCGGGATATAGTATTATTTTTTGGATTTTTTTTAGCCCTCTTGATATTACTCTTTATAAAGTGGCTTTAATGATTTGTCTCCTTCTTATCCTTCTGCCGCGACATCAATACCCCGTCCCCTTGACCCCTGGTCGTTACGCCTATGGTATATTCTAATATTAACGACGTCAGCGTTTAAATTATGAAGACTTTCTTTAGTTGAATAGAATCCCAGTTAAGAAATTTATAAATTGGAAGAATTGATTTGTTTCCTCGACAGTTAAGATTTAGGTTCGTTAGATTAGGTTAGATTAAGGTTAAGATTAGGTTAGATTGAAGTTCGGAAAATAAAGCTCTAGGTTCAATCTATTTCGAAGGGGTAACAGGAGGGCGATGCAATTCTTTGCATTGCTAAAGTCTTGCTTATTTATTTATATTTGATGAACTATAGATTAAATAACTATTGAACTCAATCAGTCTCACTATTTTTTTTCAAGCAGTATAGATAGATTCTTACAGAGATTGTAACGACCAGTTTTGGTTGCTAATTAAAATAATTGTGTTGTCTTTTAAATAATTTTAACTGGCGAATGCGACCAGCAAAGCATTATAAACTTGCAATTAGTTTTGGATTGTAAAAGAGTGTTAAGTGTTCAGATTTAAGTTCAGCCGTTTTCAGTTTGACGGTGTCAAAGTTCGAAAAGTGATGTTCCAAATTAAATCTGTTCCATTTTGAGATGGTGCAACTCTCTTGAATTCATTTAAGCTGAACAAAGAAAAAAATCATCTAAACCTGATTAATTAATTTTAATTGTTTTAAGTTAGAATTACGCTCTAATTTTCTTGATTTGGTGTTGTGTCAAATTTCGGAATGTGCACTTTTGGTTATGATGCCATTTTTAATTCGGAGTAAGCAGATTCAATCCTAATATATTTAGGTTTTGGTATACGAAATCAGTCTGTTCTTATTTCCTAAGCAATGGGAGTGATTCTCCCCAAAACCTTCTCGCATACTCTCTAATGAAAGTGTTATCCTAGAGCGTAGAGAAGTTAAAAAATATTTATCTTTGGCGTGAATTTAGCATTTTTATTGTATCTGTCATATCATGCTTGGTGAATTATTTGCCGATTAATCCCTAACATGTAATTAACAGTACCCGAAATTCGAATTTGTATTTTAAATGCATTTTATCCAACCGATTAAAATCAAAAATTGGCTACTAACTACACTTGTAGTCACAAAATGACATACCGAATTTGATATATTTAAGTCATTGCGTCTTTGAGCTATAGCGTTTGCATGTTTTTGAATGTACAGACCGACAGACGTACAACCGCTCATTGGATTTGGCGCAAAATTTGATAGGTGTCTACATTACAGATGTTAAATGTGTGTACCGAACTTTAACCATTTAGCTCTCTTCGTTTTGTTGTTATTGTGCTAACTTAAATTCGAACAGCCGGACAGACAGACTTCCCCTAAGCGGATTTTGCTCACAATTGGATAGAAATCTACAAATTTAATATAAATACCTATACACCAAATTTCATACATCTATATCAGAGCGTTTTTTAGTTATATTTCTCACAGACAGACGGACGGGCATGTTCTAAAAATATCTTTCTAGAACTCCGGCAGGTTTGAAACTTGGAGATATCGTCAAAATCTGGAGTTCAAATTTGTTTGACGATTACTATGCTTTCTCTATACTAGGTATATGAGAAAGTAAAAAGCAATGTGCAGGAATTAATGAAATACTGTGAAAAGTGTTCCATTACTTTAATCTTTTTGGTTTCTTAGTAATAATTTCAATTATGTCTCTCTAAATTGCCGAATTCCAGAGCACACTAAATAAAACTTATACAGTTCTTGTTATTACCTTGTTTAATTGTAGAAATTGGACTTCAGATATTAGATATTTCATAAACTGTATTTATGTTCGTTAAAATGTTTGGGACTAAAAAAAATGATTTCATTTTAATTTATTGTTTCTTGCATCAGCAAGAAACAATAAATTAAAATGAAATAATTTTTTTTCAATTCATCATAATTCATAATTGAAATAGATTTAATATTTCTGAAGATTTTGTTGTTTTTGCAGTGGCTTTTAGCTGGATAAGTTATTGAAATGTTGACTGCTCACTAAGCTTGCTAGGTGGACAAATAACTTTTTTGAAAGTTACAAAATATTTACGTGTTCAATTTATCCTGCTCACGTGTGTACCTGGTTTTAGTGGATATAATTTTTGTGTATTAGATAATAACTTCATGGCATAACATGATTAATTTATAAGTAAAGAATTATTAACTCTGAGATAAATTGGTTCTTTAATCGATATTGAAATAACCGAAATGGATTTATGCGTGCGTGTCCGTTGGTTTTATTTATTAACATATTACTTTATTGTATTTTTTGTTGGGTTTTTTGCGCTAGTAATAATAATTTATATGGGCATAATTCAATTGTACGAATGAAGGTTAAATAAATAAATTGAGAAAATGTGTCATTCATGTGTTTGAAACCTAAATATATATTCTTTTATTTGGGTTGATATTTGCAAAATTGATTTTGCACTGTTTTTACCGTGCATTTTTATTATAAATTATCTTCTACTACCAACTTGTTCATTCAGAATATTGCTCATAAACTATTTATATGGTGCGCTGCTTTTAGGGATCAGCTTATTCGCCCGGAATATTGACTTAGCTATAAATATGAAATGTATTTATAATGCGTATGTATTAGCAACGCACGAGCAGTAAGTTAACCCTTTCGCTACGGAGAGCTCAGGAATTGCGCTCTATGCAGCCGGCGTGACGGTGGAAGATCTACCGCGCGGACTACACGATGTGCGAGTCGTTCCGAACATGGTGTGCGAATTTAATTTTGCTGGTCACTTTCCTGAGGCGGCTGACCGGCATGCCGATCAAACAATAATATAAGTAAAAAAATTATCCATAAAAACCATTTTAGAAACCTACTTCAGGGTGGGATATGTCACAAATGAATGGCGCCAAAAGGCGCTGTTCGTTCGGAGAGTGCAACCCCTTGCTTGAGCGCTATAGGTTCGCAAAGAGTGAACATCTATAGTTGAGCGCCTAAAGACGCTGTTCGCCGCGAAAGGGTTAAAATTACAGCGTGCAACTAGGAGTCCGATATTGCCGATAATTAAAATTTTAATGCAGCTTTGCTGTTTTATTAACTTCTTCAAGGAAGCTCAGGGAAAAAGAAAAAAAAAAAAAAATAGAGCACATGTGAGACAACTAAAATAATGATGCTTAAATTTCTATCTCAGTTTAAAATTTAAAAATACAGTACATTTTTTTTTTGTGAAATAAATCAGGGTAATATAATTCATAGTCTAGATTAAAGGAAAAATGTTTAAAAAAATCCTAGCGTGAATATATAATATAAAATAATTAAAAAGTAGTATGATGGAAATATCCCTCATCATGCAAATTTACATGTTAAGCTCAGTACAAAATCTTCAATGTCACTCTCTTTTAAATTTCTCCATTCATTTTCTCTTTTATTAGCAAATATATATATCAGATTAGTTATAAAAAATATTCAAGGAATCGAACGTTTTTTCCAACCACAAAAAATAGCGGAATGACAAGTTCAAACCCGCTATAATGATTGTGGCATTTGATTTTTTTTTTTTTTTTTGGCAGCTACGTTCTTTATTACGCAATAGTCGTGAAAACAGTTGCCAGAAACAACCAATTTACAATGCACCTGTTCTGAGTACAATTTTTTTTCCCACTAAATGTTATGATGAAAATTTCTATCATCATGCAAAGAAGGGTTAAAAATACTTTTCTAAAGGATCAGTGAATACCTAATTATTCATAAAGGAATTAAATCATACACAACTATACATATAACAGGCGATTTTAATGCACACCTAAGGTAGCTGGATTTTAATAGAATTGTTTAATTTAACTATGTGTTTTAGTAAATGTTGTCAACTTTTTCATTAACATAACAAATAAAGTTTTGTCAGATTACTATATCTTTAATAACAGCAGTCTCAAAATATATTATTTAATACTGTGAATCACAATCAAATTTTTGAAAAATGCTATACTTTGCAATATATTTTTGTAAAGATTTTTAAGAAACTTTTTGGATGGTTTAATAATTTTTAATATGCTTTATTTCATATTTTATTTGCTTTCTCGGATGTTTTTATTATTGAACCTTATTCGAGAGAAACGATTCTGGTTTTTACAATATATGTTTACAAATAGTTTTAAGATACATTTTTAATGGTTTAACAATTTTTAATATACTTTATTTCGTATTTTATTGTCATTCCAGAAGATTTTATAATTAAAACTTATTTGAAAGAACGTTTCTGTTCTTTACAATATACGTTTATAGAAGATTTTTAAGAAACCTTTTGAATGGTTTAACAATTTTTAATATACTTTATTTCGTATTTTACCGGCGTTTCCAGATGTTTTCATTATTGAAACTTATTTCAAAGAAACGATGGTCACAGCTTCAGAACTCGTCCAGTCATGTTTTGAAAATCAAACTTTATTTCATGGGTCTTTCCTCTTCAGATGAAATTACAAAATAAATGTTGGCAACAGCTATTCAAATTCTGTGAGCTCTTTCTCTGGTCAGGACGTAAATTCCCAAATCGATGTAGGAAGTAAGAATTGCAAACTCGTTTGAGATTCGAAACGCCGCCTTGCGCAGCTGGGGCATTTCTTTTTCAAAATAGTCTGTCACTTCGTTTTCTTTCCGGTTGCCTTTTTTTGTAAGTATCTTTATAGTAAAAAATGGATCGAAAACCTTTTTTTCGTTGTATAACTTAGTGGATTTTTCGGCATACTGAATACACATGTTTAGAATATAAAGTACCTTTCTTGTTATATACTTCAGAAATATATCTGCCAGGATTTTTCGAAGGTTTTTGAATGTGAAAGTTGCCCAGGAATTATTTTATGTTTAGTATTTAATATTATTTAATGGTAATTTTCAGTGAGTTTCTCAATTTTCAGCTGAAAAAATATTTAAATCCCTTTACAGTTGCGAATTTGTATGCATTTTCAGTGAACTGGTAGTAGATTTTCAAATTGGTATATGATTAACCTGAAAATATGCTGCTAAATTTTTATTCAGTTCCAAAAATTCCAATTTTCCAGGTTCGAGCCTAAGTTTCGTTAAAGATCCACTGTTTATGTCGACTTGGTGCATTTGTTGTTGTGACACTAATTCCTGATGTTTCTGTGGTATTGAAACTAGAAAAGTGGAATATAGGTTCAGGTATTTTCGTAATTTGACCGAGGTGGAAAATTTCAAGGTATGCCCTAAAGTTGACCTCGCGTTTATTCAAAATTGTACGTTAATCCGGAAAATATGTATGGATATATTCTCTTCTGTTAAGGCCGCGGTGACCTGGTGGTAATGTCTCGGCTACGGAACTGGAAGTTTTCAGGCTGGAGGCTCAATTCCACCGAAGAACCCTCGTATAAGCGGGTCTAGTGCCTTCCTTTGGGGCCAAACGTCCTCCCACTGGTGTGGTGTGGAAGTTTGGAGAGGGGGTGCCAACTCAGGTGTCTCCTCGTCATCTGACCACGGTTCAAAATTAAGAGGTCCGTTCCAAAATGGCCTTAGTATTGCTTTTAAACTGGGTGTTAATATAACTAAACCAAGCTTTTTTCTTTCTGTTGCATTTAATGTGCTTTCAGAAGTATATGGAAAATCTCATTTATTTTGTATCTGAAAAATTAAAGAGGAAACATTTGAAATTCTGATAAATAGTTTTTATTCAAATTATGCATTTAGAAATATTCTGTCTCTCTCTCTCTCTCTCTCTCTCTCTCTCTCTCTCTCTCTCTCACACACACACACACACACACACACACACAAAACCTAATGACAAAATCATTTACTAGAACTTCTTTATTTTCATATTTTCTCAGTCGAATATTTTCATTTAATAAAATTCACGAAATCCTTATTCCAAGTGTCACTCTACTGCTCTAATATAAAAGAAAAATTAGATATTCCTTTATTTCATTGAAGCAAACGGAAAAACCTGTCATCTATATTTCTTATATTTTGTCAGATATTTGTTTTATCTTAACTTCTGTTAATGTTTGAAATATTCAACAACTATTGATTAGATTTTGATCTGTAATATTTTTCATGGCTTTGATAAATGTTAGCGATATTTAATCTGCCATGTAATCACGAACAAGAATTGGATTAGGATCTTGAACTCTAATATTTATTCAAGGCTTTTGAAAAATATTCGCAATATTTATTCTGTGATTTAATCACCGTCTCTTACTTTGTGTTTTACTTTTATTTTGCAAAATTCTATTTCAGAATTAATTGAGTGAAGGATCGATAATTATAAAGAATAAATGCTAATATATGTAATATTCTCATAATAAAATGTACCAGAGTTTACCGAGTTTATTTCGCGGAATCTCTTGTGATTACAAAATTTTTTTCATCTCGAGGAAAGACTGTCGTATCAAGAGAGAGATTGAAAAGGGCAAAGATACAAATTTATTTTCACTGAAAAATATTCCGTATCATTAGTTTCATTACATTCATTTAGTTGTTTTTAAATACCGGTATTTGCTGTACAATCAAGTATCATAATAAACAAATATATATAAGTTTTCAGAAATTATTTAAATTAGAAATTAATCTAAATTTAAAGCATTAGCATAATAAGTTAAAAATGTGTGGAAATGCGAAGCGAAATTGATTAAATTATTAAAAGAGGGTCCTTATTGTGTATATTGCTTAGTGTCACAAAATATCTAAATTTGCTCATGAGTATATTCTAAAAATTTCGACGTGATCCTAGGTAACAATGGTCTTGTTTAAGATGATATTAAAGCAAACAGCATTTCGATATGAAGTTGAAAAATGCTTCGTATTTAGAAGAATAATATGAACCCATAAACTAGAATGCAAGACTTTTTATCCCCCCCCCTCAAAAAAAATATGATTTGAATAAACTGCATATAATTTAGGAAAATTACTAGAAATGTTTTTAAATTATTTTTTCGTGAAATTTAAAAATAATAATAAAATGTTCTAAATGGATGCATTATAAATTAAACAATGTTCCGGTGACACCAATCACATTATAACGATTCTGCAATAAAAGTAAAAATATCTTTTTACCATTATATTTTTTAAAATGGAAAATACATACACTTTGATGGTATTAAAATCATAATAATATCAAGATAGAACAACTATTTGATATTTTCTCAAGTTTCCAGTTTATATATCATTCTAGTACCGCTATTGCCATACATCGGTCTTTTCACCAAATATTTATGAAAAAGTATTTCTAAATTCTTATTGTTACTCTTTGGAACATCCATTGAAGCTGATGAGTGGAATTAAAAACGTGTAATCAAATGGCTGCGCGATGCACTGTAAGATAAAAATGAGAGAAAAATAATACTGGGCAATTAATTGATTGTCATTTTAATTTTTCCATTTCCAACTACCTTACGAACGAAACCTGGCGACATTAGGCGTTTTCTACTGTAAACCCTTTAGCGGAACGGAATCGCGGTTCGTTCAACCTCCATCGTGGGTGGCGTACGCGGTGCGACTAAGTGTGCCAGGAACACTAAGTGCTGGCACACTTAACGGAGACGCTTCCGTCTCATCTTCAAGGTCGCTTGTAGAACAATGGAATTTTTGAACTCCTCCGTCCCGCTGACACAATGTTTTCTTTCCTGCAGCCGTCCAGAAGGAGCTGAACGGCTGCTTCTAGTACTGGAAACGAGGACTGCTTTGACGGTGCCCCGTGAGGCGTGACATTTGTGAAACAAAGGCAGATGTCAAAATCAGGAATATGCCTTAACGGGTTTAAAAGTAACCTTGGGAAATTATCATGCAGGTGATGAGGGAGTGGTGTTTACATAGAGAGTTCCTGTGCCTCTGGGGCTTAGTATGAAGTGGGCGCGGTTGTTATGTTTTAACAATTTTATCGTTTGGAACTTTTGTGGAGTGCATTTGATGCTTGACTGTACTAGAAAAGGATTAAATGCACATTTTTTTCTTGCATTAATTGATTAATTTACCGAGAACAAGATATGTCTTTTTTCTTTGAAATTTTTTAAATATGTTTATTTATTAGGAAAGTTTTTATTTAAAAATGCTCGTTTTATTGCTCATCCCTTATCAAAAAGTGTTTACTTTCGAAAGCAAAGTGCAAAAATTCCATTTGCTATTTGGCATAATAATTTTTATTTTAAGATATCCGATTAGGTTGTAAATATGCTTTTTCAAGAAAAATTCGATTTTTTTTTAAATGATCTGAAAATAAACTTCGTAGATTCTAAAACAGACATTGTTTTTAATATATATTAATTTAATATATATTAAAAGACATTGTTTTTAATATATTATTGTATGTAAGATGCAACTATTGATACAGTAGTTTCAATAATACACAACAAATAAAAATGATATTGGAAACAATGGTATTTTTAGCCGAAAATGAGTGTTTATTTTAATTTTACCGTAAAATTCTCCAAAGCAATATTTGATATGTTTATATTAATTCTCTACCTACTCAGCCGTAGTTTGCTTATTTTCGGCATTTCTGTTAAAAAAGTGTGAAACTACATTTGCTTCCAGCGTGTAGAGGTGAGCTCATTTATAAGTAAAATATCTAAAGGCATTTTCAGAAGAATGAATATTTCAGTGTGATTAATTCACGGAAAACTTTATATCCCAAAATCAATTCAATGAAATTTCATGAAATTTGGTATGCGTATATTGAATATCTTTGTGGGTGTAATAGACCGCAGATTTTAAGATGGCTTCATTTACGCATGTTTTACAGACACTTTAAGTTTAAAATTTTAAAATCATTAATAGCAACTTCAAATGCTCATAAAACTTTTATTTATTAAAATAATTTTTATCTTATAGTCTGTTACATTTTATGTAATTTGAGTTATATATACAGATGAAATAATATTCCCATTATTTTTTAATTTACTCTGTTTTTCCTAAAATTGAAAATTTTGCAAAATTTTCATTAAATAAGCATTTTTTTTTTTCAAAATCTAAAGGCAATGAATGTATTTCTTTCTTCTAATAGTAACTTTCCAAGTCTGTTTTAGCTATTTGGTACAATAAAAAATGTTTATGTATCATTTAAAAAAAATTGTCTCCGAACTTGGTCGGATATCTTAATTTTATGAAATGCAGCCAGCTTATCGATTAACATTTAATCAATCGATTTATATTCGAACTTGATTCTTCAATTCCATTATATCGTCTCAATATAGAATAGTCTTTTTTTATTAATTTCAAATTAAGATGAATTCAATATAAATAAATAAAAATTCTGTAATAACCATCGATTCTGGTAAGAAATTTTAAGAATGTATTGCGAAATTTATTTTTAGAATGCAGACAAATTGTAATAAATGCATTTATTATCAACTTTCTGGTCATATCATAATTAGTTTGCCTTGTTTCATTTATTTTCATCCTTTGGAAAAACTATTTATTTTGGAAGAACAAACGATTGAGTGAGTGAGTTATAGAAAGAGAATGTTATTTTAAGTCTGTTAATTTTTTTCTCATTCATTTGACGTCAGCCGATGTCGGAAGCCATTATAAGGTGAAAATGAAATGTATATTACTTGGTAGTAACTAATTTAATCTTTGCAGACTAAACTATTCTGTTCCAAAAATATAAATTGGTCTCAATTTCAACTTCCACTTTTAAAATTATTTTTAGTGATTCTATGAAACCAATCTTCTAAACAAATTTTCTAAGTTTAGCGATTGAATGAAATCGGTTTTCCTTTTTTTTTTTTTTAAATATTTTTTTATATAATTTGCCAGTTTAATTACACTTTTCTAGTGTATTTTTTATTATTAATTTGACACAGATATTAAATTCTTTTAATTAACAATTATTATTTATCGGGTGTGTTTTTTTCCCAGTAAAATTCGTCTTCGATGTTTTTTTCAGGAATTTTTGATATTTTGTCACACTATTGTGTTTTTTTTTTAAACTTTTCTAAGTCTATTAAAAATTGAATTCGCATAGATTTATTTTATTTTTGCCAATTGAAAAAAAATTAAATGGATTACCTTTTTTCTTGGCCTGATCTTAAACTTTTGATATATGTATAATGAGAAAGAAATAAAATCTAAAATTATCTTGGATTCTTATTGCGTATTTCTAATTATCTTGGATTCTTTTTGCATATTTCTAATTATCTGGGATTCTTTTTGCATATTTCTAATTATCTGGAATTCTTTTTGAATATTTCTAATTATCTTTGATTCCTTTAGCATATTTCTAATTATCTGGGATTCTTTTTGTATATTTGCAATATGTTATTGTTCTTTATATTAATGTAATGTGTTGTTGATTTTTATATTAATGCAATATGTTATTGTTATTGTTTATTTGGAATAGGTATTAGCAAAAATTGCTGTTTTTTTTCGGATACATAAGAGTCTAAAACATTATAAGGCGAAAGAAAGCTTTTATATAAATTACTTGAGGAAAATTTAGATGTTTTCTAAATACCAGGTATTTTGCAATTCTTTTGTATTTCTTTTTCCGGCTAAAAGTTTTTTTTATACAAATCTGAAAAAATAATTCATTTTGAAAGCTATACAAGGAAGCTTGATAATGACTGTTTCTGCAAAACAACGTTGATTTTTCAGTAATGTTTTCTACTTGTCATCATTTGTTTCAGAATTCTGTATTCTAATTAATTTCATCGAGCCCGGTTAGAATGAAGTTTTTCAGAGACACTTGCATTCAAAGAAAACATAAACTAGGATCTTTTTAGAGAATATTTAAAATTCCAGAATTAAAAAATCATAAAATAAAATTGTGATAGAATTGCCTTAGATGCCGTTTATTCTTGAATTACTTAACCTTTATAGAAATGAAGGGACGGACAATAGTATTTTTTTTCACGGAAATTGTTGGAAAATTCGATCTTGACGAATCTCACATTTTAGATTTGCCTGAGTTCAAAAAATGCATTTTTGAAAAATGCCTATTTATTATTGACA
>JAPMOR010090217.1:423946-461055 GCA_026543865.1 Argiope aurantia | reverse complement strand
CACAGAAAAAGGAGATGGAAAGATACTTATCAAAATATCAATAAGAAAATTATCATTGTGTTGCTAACTTCTGGATTTGTTGTTTATTAATACATTTCTGTAAATTACATGCTTTTTAAGATAGAAATTTGATTTAAAAAATGTCCACTTTCTATTTATGTGATTATAAACAACAAAATAATGCCATCAGAAATATAAGTTTCTAAGTAATTATTTGGGAAAATGAACATTATTCCATATTGAACTGTATTTTAAAATTTTTGTTATTTTTAACTGTAAATTTTAATTTTCTAAAGTAAATTCCAATTTTGTTTTCAATGTATTTTCTGATTTAATTTTATAATATCAAAATAAAAGCAAAACTTATTTTGACAAAAATGTTTATTTCTTTCATCACATTTATTATTTATATACACATACAAAAACTACATTTCTAGCACTTTGATACAAAAAAAAAATCTATATTAAAAGTGATAGTAAAAGAAAGCTTTTCATAAAACAAGCTGGAAATCCATTTACCCCATATTCCCTTCAAAGCATGTTTTTAATGGATTTCTCATTAATACATTTAAACTTGGACTAGACTTTAAAATGAAAGATTACAAATATGTCACTATTATGTTTGTAATATTTTAAATTGAAATCTATACAATGAAAATCTTCTACTGTTTTATCTTCATGTTTGTCTTCATTACTTATCTTTAACACATGCAAAGATCAAACATAGTTTTTAAGATTCCTTTAACATATGGAAAAGTAACAAATTATATATAAAAATTAAATAAAATTCAAAAAAAATATTTAGTGAGTTATTTAACAATGTGGTTTTGAATCCTAGGTAACAGTTAATACTCTTAATAAAGTTATAACAATTTTAACAAAATGCAGATTATAGTAAATTGCTTTCTTTAATAAAACAACAAAAAGTTTCAAAACAAATAACTTTGAATATATATGGCTTAAAAAAAAAGATGACAATCGTTTAAACTCAAATCATATTTACAATACCATAAAAGGAAAATAGTAACAGAAGATTATAACGATTGTAGAAAACATTAAATTCAGATGACTCGAATGCACATTTTCAAGAATTACTGTACGTAATTAACATTCAAAAGTTGTTTCATTATTTTTTCTTAAGAAATTGTTTATTTCATATCTTATATAACAAAATTGAAACATTTAGCACATTTTATATTTTTTAGCACCGAAAAATTTATTGTAATAATGATCTAATTTTTCCATTACATTTTAATTTTAAAATCACAGTATATTATTTACTTGAACAAATAGTATAAAAATACTGTTAAGACATTTGAAAAATGTATAAAAAATGTTGATACAGTCTCACACTAATTAAGCTATAAAGCATCAAAAATTTTATTTTAATCGAGCAACTGAATGACACATATGACCAGATCACCCACTCCATTAAGCAGCTTTTTGGACATTGACTTTTTCTTACGTTCCGTTCTTTTCACATTCGTATTCACTGGTTGAACAGAATTAGACGGCATTACAGTTAAGTCCACATTGTTGGACGATGCTACTTCTGGGGACGACAACGATAAAAGATTCTGATGTGGCTGACGTTTCTCTGCAATCTTCCATCCATTCCATCGATCTGGGAGAGATCCTACGCTTGTTGAAGTAGGATTATTAAGCTTGGACAAAAACATGTCTTTGTCTTCCTTGCATAAGATACCATGGCTGACTGGACCTCTAAGGAACTCCTCTGGTGTCATCGTGAGGTACCTGACCAGGTAGAGGGCCTTTCCCAGAACAGAACACTTATTTTCGGACGTCAGTTCCTTCCTTTGTTTCTTGCAGGCTCTACAAGCCCATCGCATCACAGAATCGAACACAACCGCTTCGGAACTAACTTGTAAAGTGTCTCTTTTCACAATCTCTACCATCAGTTCGAGTTCCAGAGTTTCGAAAAGTTCGCTCTGTAGGACGTCATCGGCATGGTGGTCGATAATTAGGAAGCACTTGAAAACGAGTTCGTTCCTTTCATTATCGTTGTCGTGGCACTCTTCAAGAGGCGCGGAGTCGTTGCAAGGATGATGAACTTCTGGGCAGAGTAGATGGCTGAGGACGATGAGGACATTTGAAGTGTTGACGTTTTTTGAAATGTGGCTTAGGCAATGAGTGGTGAGTAAAGGAAGATGGTAAACTCTGCTGGGATGCAGAAGACGCAGAGTTGAGTCTACAGTGAGTAAAGTGACATGCCCTGTGTAGATGTATCTAAAAATTTAAAAAAGTACATTTAAATTTTGAATGTTAAATTAAACATGACAAAAATAATTACAAATTGTCTTGATTTCGCTAAAAGTTATTCATTTTATTTTCTTTCAATTCTTCTTTTCCCCATAAGACAGAAATAACTGCTATCGTTACATTAAAAAATTAGCTCTTCAAATTTTTAATTTGTTCAAAATTCAATTTCAAGAATAAACATATAAAGAAATGAACAAACATGTTCTTTCTAATATGAAATCAATGTCCAAGTCTAATATCAACGGATCGTGATAGCCTGTTGAAAAGCTCTCGGCTTTGAAACCGGAGAGTTCCAATTTCGGAACCCGATTCCATCGATGAATTATTATACAAGTGAGCAGATGCATACTAACTCCGTCGAGGTCAAACGTTATCTAACGTGTATGGAGAGGAAGTTTGGTGACAGAGAAAGTTGCCGTCCTCTTGATCTGATCGTGATTCAAAATTACGATGGCCATCCTCAAATAGAACTCGTGCTTCCCCAAAATATAATATGTGTATAGATAAACTAACGTTAATAGTGTATACTCATTTGTATTTTCGGAAGCTGCATTTCCTCGAGTAGTCATTCACTCTTTTATTTCCTTATATCTTTCTAGATTTTCAGGGTATTCTTGCATATTTTTCTCTTGTAATTTCAAACGAAAAAAAAAAATTCGTGACCAATTTTCATTACATAATTTTTTACGGCCCAAAATTTTATGAATTAGATAGATACAAAAATTTCATGGAAAAGTTTCAAGACATGATTTTTTTTCCGCCTTCGTTAGCACAAGTTGCTCTATAATATTGCTATAATATATTCGCAATATTACGCGACGTTTAGAGCATTGAAAAACATTAAGGAGGATATCATACAATATTTTGAACTTATAAAGATACCATCTTTTATCAAATATTGAAGAAACTGAAAGAAGACATCTTGAAAGTTTTCGTGACTCTTGCTTTGTTCAGTTCTATCCTATTTGATACTGCTGGTACTGTTTAAGAAACCCTGGTTTAACTTTGAAATATCAAAATGCGTTGTATATAAATTCTAAATGTAAGTATGATACTGTAATTTGAAATATATTTTCATTCTTTGATTCATCATTTATAACTTTGGTACAAATCATATGATCTTCATATTCGATTGAAAAAAACAGTTCGGCAAGTGCGAGTTTGGAGTTATAGATTTTTAAGGTACTTCATACAATAATTTAGATATAATACAATCAACATGTAATTGAGTATCCTCTTCTGTGTTTCTCAACTTAGTTTAACTACCTTATTATATCCTCATCTTAACATTATATGATGAATCATCATCTGAAATGTACTCACCTGAGCATTTGCTCGAAGACTTCCGGTTGGAGATTGGGGAGTTTGAGAACGACTGGCGTAACTGGTTCTGACTGGACATCCACGCTACTGAGACGGGTCATGAGCTCCTCAGCTTGATCGCCATGAGCTGCCTTCAAGAGAGCGGACAGTGTTGGCCGGGTTTTGCTAAGAATGAAGGAATGCGCAGGGAATCTCCATTCCTCTTGGCCTACGATGAAAGTGATGTCGCTGTGGTCTTCGCTGTTGTAGAACAGATGACCAGGACTTGGGGCAGAAGGTTGAGGAAGTTGTTGAGTGTGAGAACTGTTTTCCTATTATAATAAAAAAATTCGCATTTATGAAAATTATAAAGAACTCATATTAAAAAAGAAATCTATTTATTTTCTAAAGTAGAGACTTAATTCAATTTTTCTATGTCCACTTGTTAATGATAAAATTCTTAATGCTCAAACAAAGCTGCGAAATGGAACATATTTGATTATTATGAACTGTTATATTTTGCATCTCTTTTAATTAGAATAATCTAAAAATGTCCGTAAAACTCTTTTGGCATTTAGTAGACTTGTTTTGGTGTGTGAATAATGCATGGGAGAAAACCTAGAAATGTTCATGAAAGCAAATATAGATTTTTTTATTCAGTAGTTTTTTTCTTAATTTGAATTTGCCAATACATTTTTTTTTTCTGTTAGTAGATCGCCATTTGTTTCAATCCAATTTTAATGATTAGTTTTAATTTGAACATCCTGAATGTAATCATGGGGTTGCAAACCTCATATTTTATTTGCATCTTTCTTTTTTTTATATATATGGAGGATTGTAACAAAGATTAATGCGCTGAGATCTGCTAATATTTTCTTGAGATAGATGAATTTTCTTTCGTATAAATTCATTTTATTGTTCATTTAATCATACATATTTTACTTTTGAGTGTTTAGATTTGGCAGAATTAATTATTTCATAAAGTTCATCTTTATTTTATTTATTTATTTTGTTCCAAGCATGTGTCGTCTGATTTCTTTTCCTTATCGAATGAATCACTATTTGTTTCAAAGTGCGTTAGTAATTATTTTTGATTTAAGTGTTCGCAAAAAATTATAGATAGATAAAATCCCACTGAAAGGAAACAAAACTTTAAATATTAATAAACATTTACATCCAAAGTGTATAAATAATATACATTTTTAAATCTCTTAATCACTCTAAATGTGCACGAGCTTTTCCACTACAACTTCCATTAGTCGATCTGCGACACTTATATCTGAAATGCTATTAACAGGTCAGCAGCCCATCTGTACGAACACATCTTTTAGTACATCAAAAAATATAGAAATTATATAATGAAAACCAAATTTGTCACCTTCTGAGTTTTCATGAAATACTGTTTAAAATTGTGTTGAATAACCCATTAAGATTAGAGTTGCGTAATCGGTCAGCTATCTGCAAGTATAGTGAGACTGAGAATGACCAACCTTCCCTTAGATATGCAAAAATCACGGGATAATACACAAATATATGCTTTCCCGGATTTTAAAAAAAGCGAAAACAAAAGCATTCTTCTTTTGCAAAATCAATCCGTGGCGTGAGGTTTGCTGAAACAGGATCTTCTGCATTCACATTGTTTGCACTTGGCTAAGTCGACTATACTTGAAATGTCGCAGCTTTTGCCTATTAAAAAAATATTGCTTTCCTTCCCAATATTATTATTATTTTACTGATATTTTAAGTAAAAATTCCGTCTCTAAATTATCTTTCATCCTGGGGATGAAAGATAATACATTTTAATTCCGTTCATGAATGCTGAAAAGACAAGAGGTGGAGCACATATTTGTGGGATGTTTGTAAATCGATGTAAAGTGGATATATGTGGGACATTTGCGAGAACAATGGGATAATACATTTTTTAGAAAGAAAATACGAGAAAGTTTCGAGGAAATTACTCCTTCTCGTTTGTTTTATTCTTTTTATTTTCGGTGGTACATTTGAATTTCATTTTATACGTCTATATTTGATTTACTTTTATATTATGCGTTATACTCTTCATCTAAATTTGTATTTCTATTTTAAAAATTTTAAAGACTTTCTTTTATTTTAGTAATTTGTCATGATTCGGTAAATTTCATTTAAGTTGATTTTTAAAAAATGGTAATAATCAATGTTCTTTCTCATTTAAAAATTCTATTTTATCGAGGATGGGGAGCACTGAAGCAATTAAAATTGTATTATTGCTTAATTACTCAAACATTTATTATTATTAATTTACTTGTTGAAAACATTTGTAAAAAACACACATAGCTTCAATTTCCATGAAACCGCAATTCTGCTTTTGTTACTGGCTTTATTTCCCACAATTCAACGGTATTTGTTCACATCTTTAATTATATTCTTTTTATAACAATACAATTTGAATAACAAATTGTAGTCATGAATTAAACTACAAAGAATATTTCCCTCTAATTTCGACTATTAAAGAAATAATTTATATATATATAAGAGAGAAACGTGGGAGCAGGATGGAGGAGGGGGGGGGGGAAGGGTAAAAGTCTGAAATAACTTCTGAAAGGGTTGAAGTGGCACAATGGGTATACAAATGTGTGCGGGGTGAATGCACTCACCAGAGTGAGGTAGGTGGCTTCGGCAGGCTCCCTGTGTTGCACCCTCGTGGTGACGACAGGGGCGGTGGTGGCGGTGTCTGAGCAGAATGCAGTTCCCGTGCAGCGCATGGGGGGCAGCAGAAGGGTGGGTCTGGGCGTGGGCGGGGTGGAGGATCGTCTGCGCGGATGCTTGGAACTGCTCTTGCGCCTCCATGCGCCTCCGCCGTTCTCCGAATCCTTCACGCGAGGACGGCACTGCAAGAGAGAGAAAATGTCTTTTGTTTACATTCAGGAAAAAAGTCTGAGAAAAAAATTAATTAGAAATATAGCTTGTTATGTAGTTAATGAAAATTCAGGTCTCTTTATTCGAATGCTCAAAAATTAATTGAAAATTGAAAAATGCTAATGATTGAGAATGAGAAGAAAAATATGTAATCATTGGTTACCTTTGGATAATGTAGAAATATTAATGCTACTTTTCATATTTCAAAAAAGATTTAGCATAAATTTATCATTAAGTTTATCAAAATATTTTGCATAAGCTGAAGCAAACGATTTTCGGTAATTACGAATTTTTGATGATGAAAAAGAAATAAAACATACTTTTCAGAAAGTGAAAATAATACAACATTTTTAAATAAAGAGAAATTTTTATTAAGTCCGGAACTAATTAATAATTATAAACTGCTTTCTTATTAGAAATTAAAGAAATTTCAAAAAATGCAGAACTTTGAAAGTGAAATTTTGTTGCATTATCTATTAGCAGAAGATGCATATTCATAAACAAAGCTCATTAAAAAAAATCTATAATTTTTTTCTTTTACTTTTCAGTGTTAACTTCAATTACACTTCGTGGTCTAAATACATGAGAATAAGAAATAAAATTTTAGACAAAATTATATACGCATAAAAATACTTTTCCGAAGTTGGGTCTTTTGATATTTGTAATCTGATATTATGAATGATGTAATATGGACAAACTGTAAGATGAGTGCATAATTTTTAGGCCTCATCCTATCATTCGCTCCTTCTCAAATATAAAATCTAAACCTCGGGGAATTTAGATGTTTTGGAACTGATAATAAATTAGCAGCAGATAATTCAGTTTTTATTTTTAATCAGAATAGATCCATCATTCCATTTCGATACATTTCTTAAAAATAGTTTTGTTTGTTCGAAACAATACTATATTTATACTTAATTAATATGAAGCATTTTTAATTATTGCCATTAATTTTAAGCAAATTTTTTTACAGTAAAGAGATTATTATATATTTTTAATTGTTTTAACTAAAAGATAAAATCAAATAAAGTATAAATCGCACAAATCAAATGAAAGTATTATTAAATTTCAAGCAGTTTGGAAGACACTTTTATTGCTGATAAATATTTTTATTATTAGTTTATTTAGTGCGGCGATATGGAAAATATCAATATTTGCTAAAATTTTAATATACAATGTATTTAATCGATTATTTTTTAAAGATACACATCGATACAAACATATAGCGAACATAACATCGAATTCACACTGAATGAACAACTTTGAAGCATTTTTTCTTATAATTCAAATGAACGCCATTCTATTAATATAATGCATTGGGTATTACTAAAGCTTGATTTTAAAATGATGAAATTAGTAAAATTGAAATAAATATTCAATGCATATTTATGTTTATTTTCAGAATAAGCACTATAATAAAATGATAATAATCATGTAAAACATAAAGTATTAGCATACAAATCACATAAATTATCTACAAAAGTATATTTTTTTATCATTGTAATCTTCTGAAAAACTGATAGCAATAATTTTAATATTTATGCCGTTTCAAAACTCGATACTTCTTACCTTTCTATGCAAAATAGTTAGAACATGTTGAAACATGAGTAATACCAAATATTCACATCACCACCTGTCAACACTCCCTTATTTTCCATACAGCAGCCACACGATTCCGAAGCAGTACCACTTGATGGAAATACCACGGGTATCTCCCTTCTAATCACCATCCAGCCTCCAAGATCACTACTACTAAGATACCATCAGGGGCATTTCTCTTTAACTTTGGTCAGTACATTTCTAATCATCAAACCGTGCGAGAACTATTTCGTGAGTTCTATCCCTCTCAAGGTCACGACTTGTTGGAAAAGAATCCATGTGAAACATATTTGTCAACCTCCCGTTAGAAAGTAAGAGTGTTGCAGAAAACTGAAGTGCTTCCATATGAGCGAGCAAAAAGTTTATTGAACTAAAACGAAATGTAGAGATTATTTAGGCGCTAATCCTCTTGCAAAACTTGGATTGTTCACCGATATTCGCGCTCGGATGCATATTCATATGTCAGTCGGTGGGATGTAGTATTTTTTTTTCTTCACATTTTTGTCCTATTTATTGTTTTTTTATTGTATTATCTGTAAGTATTTTTTGATTTTTTTACATTGTAGATTTTTGTTTTATTTAATTGGTTTTCTTGTTTATAAAGATGGAATTTTGTTATTGATTTTTCACTCACTTTGATATGATTTAGCGTTCTGAAATCTAGTAAAATTATGTGCTACCGATGATAATCTGATGCTTTAATTATTTAGAATTTAATTATTATATAAATTCCTTAATCTTAATTTAATTTTTATTTCATATGTTTTTTGTGATAGTGTCTTTGTGAAAAAATAATTACAAGATTCCACAATAATAAAGATTAATTCTAAAGATATATAAATGTAAAAAAACAACAAACAATAGGAATAAAAAGCCTTTTAAAAATAAACTTCTATTAGTGTACTAAAAAATATAAAATAATAATTTTTGATTGAGAACTGGAGATTAAAGTAAAAGCTCGCAAAAGCGCGAGGAATTAAAAACAATTCGACATGGAAACTAAGCCATAATAAGAATATTCACTAAAAGTTAACATACATTATGAATGTGATTATAACTCTGTTTCATTTAGAGAATTTAAATCAGCACTGCACGTTTTTACGATATTTGCATTGAAGTTCATAGTTTTTGGTTTAAAAAAATTCGTTTTCTGTTCCTTAATACTTTAGTGAAAGCAAGTTTGTAAAGTTATTTTTTTACATATTTTTTCAATTATATATTTCTGAAACTATTGAATTAATTATTGCATCGAATTTCATCTCAATTGAGTTTTGATAATTGAGTTTTGAATGCTTTATAAAGGCAATCTGAGACGGATTACGGCAGTTGCCTCGAAATGATAAATTGAGAGGGAGTAGTACACACAGAAAGATTAAACAATTTTTATGACCGTAATTGCCTTCCAAATAATTCCATAAAAATACAAATTTTATCAATTATAAAATAACAGGAAAATATTAATAATTTATCAAATATATAACAAATTAGGCTGATATCTATTTCATTATGTCCACTTTGTTATAACAAAATTTATAAATCCCGAGTGTTTGCTTAAATAATATTATGTATAAACTTGCTTAACAACTAGTCGTGTGTAATTAATAAATAAGCAAAAGCATATTCATAATGTTAATAAAGTAAAGAAATTAACCTAAAATAAACAATTAACATGCTGATTAAATTAAAAATGCATTAAAAGAGAAAATAAATAATGACCAATTTATTGAATAAAAGGAGCCATATAATGTGCACTGCCTAAAGCCGCAAACTGTTTAAATCCACAAGTGAAGGCAATGATTTGTGTTTAAATGATATAAGGCAAAAACTTGGTATGAAGAAAGTCCCTAATGTAAGATAAATGAGGGTATAGAGTTAACAATGTGTGCTTTTTATGTTTGAGGTCGAAATTCAAAAACTAAGATAAATGATTATTCAACAGCATACTCAAAATAATATATTCAAAAATAAGCTTACAAAACAACCTTAATCACCAAGAATGGATCCGAAATATCGTCTAAGAAACTATTGTTATTGATACCATCATAACAATTTTAAGAACTATGTTAAGTAAAATCGTTTTTCATCTGATTTCAGTACCCATCTTGTATGGTGGAAATATAAACTGTTTTTAAATTCTATAAATAAATATGTTTACAAAAATCAGTGCCTAAATTTTCATACGATATTTTGATAAAAAAAAACAATATTTTTTAGAATACTATGATGGAACTTTCATTTCCTTATATTGATGTATCTGAAAACATAAGTTAAATAATTTTAAGGAAGCATTTTTTCCCCAATTTCGATCAAAGATTTAAAGCATTTTTATCTAAAAGGAAAATATTTTTACTTCTAAACTCTGTTTAATGTTTTCTTTCTATAATGAGCAATACTAGGAGACATTTGTGCCTTTCAATTTCAATCTTTTCATCTACAATTTTTTTTTTCTAGATGTGATTTTTCAAACCTAACTCACAATATTTTTTTATTGATTATATGCTGGTGTCGTTTCGTTTATTTTGCTCTTTTGCATCGTTTTTAAAACTTTCAAACTTCAGGGAAAACTATCATTGTATAAATTACAGCATCTTATTAGATATTTATCTTATATTTTTAAGAAATATATTTAATTAAAGTAAACGTAATAGATTTTAGAAATGATATGTATTCTTGTTGCTGAAATGAAAAGTTCAGGCAATGTAGAATACTTTCTATTCATCCACTCAAGTTCAAATATATTTTTTAAAACTTGTAGTGGATAACACTTGATGCGAATACAGTTTTTTTTTTTTCATATATTAATTCATTAAATAAATTTGTCCAGTAATTTCTATTTGGTCGTCATGTAGCCAAGCTCTATTTTGCCATTTTGCCACTTAATATTGTAATTCTGTCATATGTATATACATATTTATATTAATTGTAATTATTTAATAAAAAGTAACTAAAATTAAAAAAAAAATGTTGATCTAAGTAGGAATTGACTTAAACTTTTTTTACATATTACTTAGTTTTTATTTCTCAATTTAAAGGATATTTTATAAATATGGCTTTTTTTTTATAAAAATGACTCAAGAGATGACTTAAATGCTGATTTTAATAAGGGTTACTTAAATTGAGAATTTTATTTCCACTGGAGTCATGAATGCACTGAACATCAGCTTTTCAGTTTCTTTACTGAATTACCGTATTACGTATACTAACTTTATCAGTTAAAGACACATTAAAGTTTCTTGCAAACTTTTAAAACAAATGTTCTTAAACTAATATCATTTATTAATAATTAATATTCCTTTCATTTATATTATTTTCCTATTTATATTTGAAGTTACTGTCGTAAATGAAAAATGAATGTAAGAATCCCTGCTTTATATAATGACTATCCGATGCAAAAAATTCTAAACTAATTAAAAAGCTGTTTTGGAAATACCTAAAGAGGGACTTCTTTTTAAGCGACATTTATTATTATTATTATTTTTCTTTTTTGACATGATACCTCAATAATTTGTATTTTACGCTAGAGAAGCTAAACACCGAGACAGACAGACTTAAAAAAATCTCACAGAAAAAGAAAAAAAAAAGAAAGAAAAGCCCCGCCATAGTTTTCCTAAGCATCATTCTTCAATGCGATAACTTGAAAGCGTGGGACATTTATGGCATTTGGTAACAAAAAGGGAGACCTTCAGTTTAACGGTTCCATCTGCTGTCGATTGACAAAACCGATTCGGTAAAAATCCCGCCGATCTTTTTATTTATTTGTTATTCCACGCAAGCACAAACACATCGCGGGTTGACGGACAGAATGAATTGCAAGAGTAAAAACCTTCTTTAAAAGGAAATATTCACACCACCAAAAGGAAACCGTTACTCTTATGCCCAGACTAATAATAAAACTGAAAATAATTAGCTCGGAAGCATTGGATCTTTAGGTTTCTGATTATTATTTATAGCAAAGCTCTAAACAAAAAGGTTCTGTTAGTAGCAGTGGTAAATCTTAACATCAGCGAGTTATCCATCTGCATGAGCTGGAGTTTAATTAGCAGTAAACGAGATTTTAAATGGTTTTTCTCGGAACCCGGGGTAATTGGATAAAGGAGCGAAAAGGAAAAGACCATTTGGTAAAGGCGGTCATAATAAATAATACATCTTTATGTCGGAGGAAGATATTCTCCTTTTACGATACGTCTTTGCTGCAAAATACATTAATAAAAGTGAACATGCTGTGTTGGAAATGCTTAGTGAGCCGTACATGGAACAAAACAATAGAATTTAACATCTGTAGCGGAGTGTTTGATTCGTTTATTTTGTTTTGTATCCGTCAAAAATGATTTAAAACGTACGTTATTTCAGCAATTTGTCTTGTATATCATTTTTATATAGTAGATTGTGGCTCATTCGCAAATAAAACGCTGAATAACAGTAGCTGTTTTTTTTTTTTTTTTTGCAAAATGTATCTTTATCGATAATATTTATTCACATTGAAAAAAAAAAGCTACATAGTTTATAATATTAGCTTGTTTCGTTAAATTTTTTTGATGATAATTAAATACTTAATTAGATAAGTCATCTTTAAAATGATTTAATTTACGAGCATTTTGATTAATATTATTTTTTTCAATATTAATAAATTACAATGAATATATCTGGAAAAGAAAAATGTTGCTTCAGTTTCAGATTCTTCTTTAAAACCGCAAATGACATATTTTAAGATCATATTGCCAAAGTCAACTTGCATTTGTAACTCGCCTTAATATGCATAAACATTTTTAAAATGATGGTTACATGCTAGCATTTAATAGTAAGTTGAGATATGCATAGTTAAAAATAAAATAAAATCTTCTATAGAGCAGAATGCTAGATACATAGCTACCAAATTTGGCATTTAGTTACTTTTTGGATAGCAGATGCTCACTCAAAAAGACTTTTCAGCATTTTAATTAAATATTTAATTAAAAATTAATTAAAAAGTTAGTTTTTTCTTCAATAATTTCGATCATATAATTGCACAAAAAGCATTTTACATCACTTTAAAATTTAAAAAATACGCTTTCAAGAGATATTAATTTAATTTCCATACATTTATTTTTCAAATTTTAATAAATTTTCCACATTTTATGTATGTATTTTATAAAAATGCTTTTAATTGTTTTAATATGTGCATTTATACACACTTGAATCACAACGATATTACATTTTTTTGTTCTTGTTTTCACTGCAACAAAATAATAAAAAGATAAATAAATCAATTCTAAAACACCATATTATGATGATGTTTCGGACTAGAGGTTCGAATCTCCTTTAATATTACAGATTTGAAATGAAAATAACTAATAAATGTTTTTTCATTAAATTTCAGCAGTGTATACGAGATTTAATATCTTATTTTTAACACAAAATACATTTTTTAACTAAATAAATCAAATCAATATAGAGGTAAAATTATAAAGCTAATTTAACTTCACAGATTCCTTCAGTGATTTGTAAAAAATTCCTTACAATTTTTTTAACTCCTCTGGAAAGGAAAAAGTTTTATTTGAAATAATTGCTAATAAATACAACTAACAAACCATAAATGCTAAATTTTCGATATAAAATAGAATCAATAATAATAAAATATTCCAGACCGCGAAATCGAATGAATGGTAAGCCCTTTGTGATAATGAGACACTCAATTCACCATGACATAATTCAAGGTATTTTTAAATATATACCGGCCTGTCAATAATGATTGAAAAAAATTCAGATTGATAAAAGATTTGTATTCAAATGAGATGAAATCTATACTTCTAACAAGTTGCATTTGAATTAATCAAAACTTAGGCATTAGCCTCTTTGTCTTATATAATCGTTATCAATCAAAACAACCTGGAGTTTTTTCGTCAAGGATGCGAAATCCAAGACCGGTTGGGTGTGGATTTTGATGAAGATGCTTGGGATGGCAGGAAGCAAACGAGGTCAGGAAATCCGGCGGACCGTAAACTGGACAGCGAGGGAGAAAAACACGTTATTTCCAGATATCGATCTTGCCATGACATTGTGCTTGGATTGCGCAAAGTCAAAAAGACACTTTTCTCATTACGACAATTTGTGTCTTTTCTTTTTCTCGCCAAAAGTCAGAAAGTTTTGGAAACCCGTAGAAAAACTATCAGGGCGTAGGGTAGGGCTGTTGCACACATTTGTTTTGTTGTTACACGGTATTTATTTTTTTTCAAAGTGGGTCATTGAAACCATTGGACGTTGGAGTAATTAGTCACGACGAAGTCAATGTGAAGAGCAGGGGGGTTTGCAAAAGACAGTATTTATAGAATTTGGAGTAAGACGTCAAGCGTGACGTCGGGCAAGGGGCGGGTAATTGCGCATTGGTGCTTGTGCTCAATGCCACCCAGAAAAGCTCGGTTCCGAAGTCAAGGAAAAACAATTACAATGAAAAAACGTCAATTTCTGTTTGTAAAAGTCAGTGGCAGGTAATTTCCGATGTTTTATCAGATTTTGTTCCACACAACTAGTCTGCTTAAATAAGCTGTCAAATACATACCTCTAGAAGATTGTAATGATTTGAAAAGTAGGAATTTAGCAATGTTTATTTTAGTCTTACTTGTGTATCTATTTAAAGCATTTTTATGATAAAATAACACATTCAATAAAAATAATGCTTTTTTTTTCTTTCAAGATTTTCCATAATAATAATGAATAGCGAAAACAACACTCCAAAAAATGATATACTGAAAAAAATATTTAAGTAATTTCACCAAAAGTATTCATATTTTTTTTTAAATTATACAACTTAAAATTCCTTACGTGTAAAATTTAAAATTCAATATAACGCTGGAGAAAATATTTAAAATTTTTAAGAGAGAAAATTAAAATGCAGATCGATAAGTAATAAGAAAGAATAAGTAACACAAAACTGAGAATAAGTAACACAAAACGTAAAAACAATTAATTATTGAATATTGACAGATTTTTATATAAAACATATCAGTAAACCACGTTTAAGAAATATATGTGGAGCAGAAATAATTTATATGTAAGCCATTCTTTTATTTTTATTACATCTTCGAGTAATAATAGTTTATTAATGCGATAAAATATTACATCATTCTTGGAGTATTTATGCTATCCATTATTTACATTAACAGTTGTTCTTCGTTAATGATGTTAACAAGACATTAATCAATCGATTTTACAAATTAGTATTATATTGATATGAATTTATTAACATAATTATGATATTAATTTATTTATGTTTAAAAAATTAAAAATAAATTTTGTTTTAAAATTACTAACATTCTAAGATAAGAATAAAAACTGTAAACACAACTGCAATACATAATTGAATTCAAATCATATCAATTTGTGAGAATTCGTTTGTTTAGATTTCATACACAGCTCAAAAATGAATTAATTTGAAGAAGATGACATATTATTATCTGTGTATCGTTGCAGTATCCTTTTTTGAAGAAGCGAGTTAACTGAATTTTAGAAATTTTTTTCCATTATCAATATAAAGTTTTAAGTTTCTATGATCAATTTTTTTACTATGAATCGAAATAAAGACACGAATGAAGTAAAATCATCTATATTATTATTTTACATCGTTTTGAGAGGAAAAATTGTTAAACTAATTTTTAAAAAATCTAAAGGTACGAGTTTCAGATCCATAAACACTTTTATAGCGGAAAAAACAAAAAAACAGAGATGAATAGTTTTCCAATATCATTTCTTCCATTTACAAAAGACATTCCCGGGTTTGAATATATTTTTTTCAACGCTCCAGCAGGTTTTCTTCCCTTCTCACTTTTTACGATAGGTGCACTTTTTTGTTATGCAGTCAATTTTATGGAAGAGTCGAATTGATATATTTTATTGTGCTTTGATTCCCCCTTGCTTTTGTGAGTGTAGTGACCTTCAGGATTGGAATTTCGGAAAGGTTTGCTTCCATAACTTGGCAAAATACAAAGCGTTAAAAAATTACAGCAAAAAAAAAAAAAGTAAAGAAAGAAAAAGAACTGTGTGAAATATTTTTATCAATGCTTCATGTTTCTTTATATAAAGAATACTGTGCGGTGTAACTTTTTATATCGCCGATTTCTGTTTATCCTTTTTCTTAACGTAAAGGCGAAACTGAAGTCTCAATTTACGATGAGCTCAGTTTTAGACACCTCCAAATTTTTATTTTAAAATAATGTTTACGATTCATTCTAAATAAGCTTACCTGATCTCTAATTTACATACTATACTCTTTCTCATTATGAAATGACCTTGATTGTCAAAAGAAATAAACTGGTTAAAAATAAATAAATTCTTTTTTTTAAACACCTACTAATCATTAAAGCACGAAATTTGATTAATGCAAACAATTCCAATAATAATGTCCATAAATTTGAAAAATACTTATTCTTATTTTCTTTATCTTCGAAGACCAATTTCGCAGCTGCCAGAGGCCGAGCTTTAATCAATTCTTCATAATAGGCATGGGATTTATGCGGATGTAAGCAGCATTTTCAAATACAATCAGAATGTGATTTAAGGCTTTGAGAAATAATTGTTTAACTTTTTAAAAATATCAATTCGTTATAGATATAACTTTTCTCTAATTTCCCCATCCAAATCCCGCTTTTTTTAAATTTAATTATTGCCAACACGTGTTTAAAAAAATTCTTGAATCTCAGCACGAAGGGATAAACTTTCCTAACACCTACGATACAATTTCAAAGATACTTAAGGTTTACTTTCCTAAATCGATATGTGTCAAAGAAATACCTTTATGAATCTCTTAATGAAATCGCTAAAGAGGAAAACTCCCCCTCCCCCCGCTTTTTTTTTCTTGTGCTCTGGTGTAAACAGACGTCATTGTGTACAAATTATGCTTTCCATGATAAAATAAATTGAAGTTTATTCCAAAAGTCTCTTCCTTTCGGTCGCGCATCTGCCAACATTATGCTATAGAAGATGAATTTTTAAGATTAGATTCCATATTTTTTTGCTTTTATTTTTAGCATTAATTAATAGCATGCCAAATAAACTGTTATTTTTACTTGTTCAGAAATGATGATTAAGACCATGTAGGTATCAGTTCCCACATTTTTAATACCTTTTTAGAGGTTGAGATTTTTTAAAAAACTTTTGATATTATTACGACAGAAAACCTAAAATCACGGAGTAGTACTTTTTCTAAAGGAAAAAAAAATGATTAAAACGAAAAGTATTATCAATCAGGAGAACAACAATAAACATTTATATCTTATACCAGCTTTCTGGTGTCATTTTTACCAAAATAAATAAAGCAATTAGAAATGACAACAAACGGAAAGAGTAAAATAAATTTAATGTATCTCAGTTTCATTTACAACAAGTTTTTTCTTTCTCTGTTTTAAAAATGATTAAACAAAAGAAACTCATTTTCGAACTTTTTTTTATATTTGAAATACTGGAGAGAGCATTGAACTTTCAGCTCAAGTTCCCTCCCACCCAACAGCACTGCCCCCCTCTTTGCCTTAAAAATTCTTGAACTACTTTTATAGTCTCTTTGATACAACCCTTCAACGCCTTACGGATCGCTTTTTAAATGCAAAATTCGTTTTTCATAACCCCTTTTTTGAACATCATACCTATCCCTCTATTCACAGTTTTCACCAAATGCACATGCATACACGAACGAGGAAAGAATGCGTGCAGGTGGTTGTGTGTTGGAGTACGGATTAAAAAAAGTGTAAAATACAATAAAAAAAAGACGGCAAGGTTATTACCCTCGCATGCATTCTGAAAATTTCACTTCCCCTTCTGCGAAAGTGTGATGCGGAAAGGGGCTGAGCACAAGTGTGTGCGTCACCAATCTACTGTACAGAATACAATACTGATATTTCAGCAATTTGACTTTTTTATCGTCTCTAGCTGCAGTGAACGCTTATAATTACTTGTCAAAGCGGCGATTCAGGAAGTGATTTCTTTAATTCAAAACAAATACCATAGGTCAGTTTATATTTAATAAAGCTAACCAAAAATTTTTAATGCGAATTGTATGCAAGCACGTTATAAATAGAATCTGAAAAAATTATAAAGTCATTAATATAGCACCCATTATTGAACCGAAATTCTTAAAAATCAATAACATTTGTGATTAATCAAATTGTGTTAAAATTACCATGCAATTTGTAGGCATGGACTGAATAGTCAAGATAAATTGCCATGCGGATATTACAATGATAATTATCTAACATTTATTACACTATATATTTTTCAATAAGCATATTCAAAAAACTATGAGTTCCATTGTAGAGGAAGTAATGTAATTGAGACGATCTATGCCATTCAAATAATGAAAGTAAATAATTTCCTCAAATAAATAGAAGGCATGTTAAGCATACTGATGAGGTAACTAACTTGTCAAACGGAAACTGACACTATAGTAGCCACATGGATAGGCTTATTAAAAATTATGTATATTTTGTTGTAAGATGGTGTGTGTATGGATTTACAACATAATTCCCGGTTGTGGTATAGCCAACCATTTAGAAGATTATCAAATTTCAGAATTCAAGTAGCATAAACAATCAGGCAACGTGATTTCATTATAACAAGCAAACTCAGTAACTAAAATCGACTTTTATGTGCGATTGAAATGCTCTTGTTTTGCAGCAGAATGGACATTTTCCTGCAATAAATCTATGCTAACATCTATTAGAATTGTATATGTGAATGTCATTAAAAATATCTGTACATTATACTGATTTGCAATGAATTAAAGTTGTTTATTTTCAATTGTTGTATTTGCTTTGTATCTGCAGCCAATCACTTTTTTTTCAGAAGCAAAAAAATCTTATATAGTTTGCCTATTGGTATGAAGCTCAGTAAAACTACCCGCGCTTGAGATACTGATACCAGAGCATCGTTTATCAACACAATCAAAACTGTTAAAAATATTCCTTAGATGTTGGGGAGAATTAAACCGATAATTAAATTTCGAAACGCCTTTCAGGTCTTATGAAGATCAAGACATTAAATTCAATCGTACACATCAAAATCAATCTTCAAATATTAATTGATTTGTGAACAACCAACACAGAGGTAAGAAGACTGTAAACAATATTATGAAAAAGATGAAAACATCCTTTTTACTCATATTCATCAGTTCTCTGTAATAAATCATTAGCATTTAAAAGGAAAAGGAGCTATACTGACGATATTTCACAGATAAGTTCATGTTTGGATTTATTAAGGTCAAGGTAATGTTACAGCAGCTGCTTCAGTTCGGACGTTACAAAACTAGCTCCAACTCTTTTTGACTTTGACGGTTGACGAATACACCTACACCACATCGTGAATAACAAATTATTGATAATTATTTACATATACTTCTTTTTTTTATGCAAGAAATATTGGAAAAGAGCCGAGTATTTGAAGACCATATAATAATTTTTATTGTTTTACAGCAAAAAAAAAAAAATGTATAAAGTATTTTAAAGGACAATTTTTCTTCTTCTTAATTTTATATTTTGAAAAATAACTATTAGAATTGCGAATATGCAGTTATTTCTAATCAATAACAATGCTCTACAATTAACGAGCATTTTGTTTCATGCAGTCTAACTAGAAATTGAAAATAAATCTCTCTGAAATAAATAAATAATTAAAAAAAAAGGGAGGGAAAAATAATTAAAGTAAGATATGTTTTTATATATGCTTGCAAATAATAAATTATAGATTCAATAAAATGAAAATCTTTTATGCATTTGTGCTGAAAGCAGAATTTTAAAAATCCAAAATTCATAAATAATACAATAATTCAATTTATCTCCCAGCAAATATTGACTGATTTCAAACAATTCAATTGAACTTCCTTTCTTACTAGAAGATTCCGCCCACTATAACAAAGAAGCGTAATGTTGAAATAAGAAACCTAAATTGCCATTATTTCATACCCAGTGCTTGCGGTTCCCGAAAAGATATAACCGTAGAGGGAGAGATAGAACAAAGGGTCTGAACGGAAAGAGTTTTGATGCAGGCGTGGCCTCGAAGGCTTGTTTTGACTACTCAACGGAAGAACTACATCCGGTCGAGCAGTCTTAACCTACATCGACTTTTCAAAAATGGCCGGACTGTTTGTTTCGTCCTGACCAGGGCATTTCATTATGTTTTAGCTTTAATTTTTGCTGCAGTTTTACAAAGCAGGAAATGAAAGCGTTTTATTAATTAGGAGACGAGACACGTGTTCGTTTGACCCTTCAATGATTTTAATAATTGCGTACAAGATGGTAAGATAATTAAAAAATATGTTTTATAGATTATTCACAAACTTTAAATCAACTAATTTTATTTCAGTAATTTCATTTTAATATTTATAATAAACAATTTTATATAAAATTTATGATAAAACCGATATTGTCAAAATATAAAAATTCTGAAAGATATTTAAAATTTCTTTAAAACTCTCTTTTTGGAGTAAAGCCACACCTCGGTGCTCTTCTAGATTCCCAATTTTTTTTTAAATTTCATAATTTCACAACTGTTTAAAGTGATAACCATTTTCTTAAGCCTTAGGTGAGCTCCTAATATCCAAAAGTTCCGAGTTAGCAGTTCATTAATACAAAGTCTGTAAAGTATTTCAAGAAATTTAACATCTAAGGACCTAAGCTGAAAATATAAGTAAAGTGACCATTAAGTGCAAAATTTATTAAAATTATAATAAAATCGGAATGAAATTTTTCCTAAACATTTAAAATAATTTATTTGTGGTTAGGAACGAAAGTATTTTAAAATTCAGATAAACATAGTAGGGAAAACTTTGAAATAAGGATGTAAATGTAACAGAGGCTTACAATAGTTTCGGAAGGCTTCTTGCTATGACTCGAAAATTTAGACAAAGAGATACCAGTTCAGATTAGAGTTTATTCTGAGATTGCAATGCAAACTTAGCAAGTCATTTCTTATGATTTTTGAACTTGTCATTCAAACGTCATCTATAGCGAGGTCTGTGAAGTTCAATCCGATAAAATTATTTTAGAATTTAAAAGAGAAAAGGATATTATTAAGAATTTGCTAAATAATAATGAACCAATTTTTTTTATTGAAAGAAAAAGTTTTTATACAATAAAACTTCTGACTTAATGAAACTACTTTAGATTTTTTTTTAGGAGTTATAAACATTACTGTCATTTTGTTACAAAATTGGGTTGCTTCAAATTATGTCAATATTTTTTTAAAATTTTTAAAAGTAAATGTTAAATTAAAGTTATATTTCGATATAAGTTTTCTAGATTTATTTAATAGTTTTTTCATAAATTTTGTAGGCTTTAAATCAGTATTAAATAATGAAATGAAATAATTGCACCAGAAGGAATGATTTGGGTTAATTAAATCAATCTCATAAAATTTGAAAACACATGTTTTTTTAACATGTGTTTTTTTAAAATTTATTTATTTAAAAGCAAAATTATAGATCACCAACATCATGATCTAGATTCTGGAAAATAACAAAAGCAAGGGAAACATAAATAAACATATTAATTTTTTTTTTTTAATGAGTGAATCACATTCTGTCACTTTAGATTTTCAGAAACTTAGCAATCTCTGCTATTAAATGTTCAAATTTGTGACAATGAAGAGTTCATTTTCCTTGACACCATTGCTTTTCTTTTAAATCATCTTTTTTTCTTCTCTTCTACTTTTTGGCTAAGAAAGTAGTTAATTCTTTTAGTAGTATTTTTTTTAAAGGATGATTTAAGTAGAGCAATTCTGCAAACTGTTATTATACTACTGCTATTCCTACGTTAAAAAAAATGAGGTTTTGCATCTTCAGTAAACTAAAAATAAGTCATCTTTGTCTTTGATAATTACACTTTTGATTTATTATTATTAGTTATCTTATTACATTAGTATTTCAGGTTATTAAAAACTATTTCATATATTATTTTTAAGTATTGACTTTAATATAGTTTTATATTAAACTTAAATCCCTTATAAGTAACAAAATATGAGGCACATCGAACGATGGCAGTGCAAAGAAATAATTAAGACAATAAACTTAGTGGTTTAGAAAATAAGAAAAAATATTGGATCTTGTCTTTACCTCGGACAAATTTAACGAATCAAAAATATTAAATGTATTATAATAAATAAATAGATGTGGAAAATTAATTAAAATTTATATAATTAATAATGCAATGAATTCTCCATTACAATTCATTATAAAAAGATGCCCAAATAATAATAAATTTTTTTTACAAACAATCGATAGCGTAAATAGTTTTACGAAACAATTAATTTTTTTTTTTTTGACGAAACTAGGCTTTTACCTTGTGAAATAACGCAGAAAATTCTTCTGCGATCTCTGAATTCAAGAACCAGTCCGATCGGGAAGAGGAATGTTTGAAATGGGGAATAAAAACCAGGTTAGTTGACCATCTTAAAAGTTAGTAAAAAAAAAAGTGGAAAATGCAGAACAAACAAGCAGTAACATGGGAGAGCCACCAAAACAACAAACAACGGTCTCCTGGATCTAAATAAGTCGTGTTTCTTCAGCCATCCACCCCGTCTCAACGGAATCTTTGCTGAATATCAGGGGAGCCCCATTGAGAGTGATCTTTCCCATCAAAAAGGCAATCCAGTAGTTCCCCCATGCATCATGACCCCGATTTCGGGCCATTGTCCAGGTACTCCAGGGACATTTTTTGCACTTCTTCCCACAGCTTCTTAAGGGAGAGGGAGGGGGAGGTTCAAGGGGAGCGATCATTCACGACTAGAGGGCATTGAACCATACGGTTCTGGACTAACTTATTATCCTAAGAGTTTGCTCGTCCATTCAGTTTTAATAGTAAAAATAATGTAACGAGTTCTTTTTGATGAACCACGTTGAAGATAATAAAGAAATATTTTAAAGAGCATATGATTTTAGAAAATAACAAACCATCAACATTTAAAATTGCTAAACACGCTCAATTTCACATGATATACTAGATGATGATCTCCTGCGCTGCTAAGTGCACTTTATGTTAATATATATTATGGATGCTTTATATGAAAATGTGTATTAGACTGATATATTGTCGCTATCTTTTAGCATCCTGGCGAAAGAATTATCTCTTTTTATAACGATGAAAGTGTTAACGCACTTAAAGCACTCCTTCTTGACAAGTTGCAGGATCATAATTCTTTTAAAGCGTTTAATATTTTGACTCGTAAATCATACATTTAATTGCTTTTTAATATTGCAGTAATCTGGGCCTTGTATGAAGCAAGATAAATTATTCAACGGTTATAAATCTTTTAACATTTCGTAAAATTGTTTTTACTTCTTTAATTCAACAGGACAAACCTATTTCCGAACCAATCTGTGTTGACTTGCATTTATTGTTTCTTAAAGGAATTCGTCTTCAGTTTATTTCCCTCTTGCACTTTTCTAATTATAAGAGCTATATATGTATATACCACGAATTTCATTTTTCTTTTCCATCACTAATATGACAAATTATATATATATATATATATTGTCGTGAGGCTCATATTTTTTAGCTCGCTTACGAACTTTCTTATCTGTACGTTTGAAGTAAATTGATTGTGATTTCAGTTTAGTTACGGTTCGTCAAGCTATAATATCACCGTTTATATCTATAATATCTTACCGTTTCTGCATATTTATTCATTATTATGTTTACATTTTATTATAATTTATTTTTCGAAATTCTTCATTTCGATATAATTTTATGCAAGATGTAAGTCCAAAGAAAGCTTACATGATATATACTTTTCAAATTATTTCATCCTCGTATGCTAATTTTCTTGATTAAAAATTTTTATGTTTCATCTAATATCAAAATTTTAACCTATTAAACAATTAAAAATGCATTTTAGTTGTCCGACATTTTAATTTGTAGCCTGGTAATTAAATATTAATTAACATAATTAATTTTAATATTTCTGAAATATTAAAATATTACCACCAGCAGATAAATGATCACAAAACGCAAAAGGTTTAGAGTATTAAATGGATTATGAATAATAAAGCCAATAGATACCTCAACATAATTTAGAAAATTAATGTTAAAAAGTTAATGTATTCGTTTATGTGTATATACTTAACATTATTTCATAAAATTATTTAAACTATATATGCGCAATAATAAAGCAAAATAGGCAGTTAAATTTTTTTTAAAACAGCATTAATTGCCTTTTTATATTACTGGCATATACTATTCTGTCAATTTCTAAAATAAATATTTAATTAAAAAAAAAGATAAAACTGTCCCAAAGTAAATCAAACCGTTAAAGCTAAGAAGTGTTTTAAAAAGAATCACAATAATTAAAATGCTTTTATAACACGAAATTGAATTTGAAGCAGTTTGTTTTATAGTTATAAAAGCAACAACATTTTTTATTTGTTTGTTTGTTTTTCTTGAATAATCTCCCGACTAACACGAAATTTACAGTAAAAAGTATTGAAATTACACAATAAATAAATAAATACCGAGTCTTTACATTATGCACCATGCCTGCAGAAATTTTTAAACGATGGTGAGCTAACAAAACATGATTCTTTCTATGGAAAGTAAATATTTCAAAAAAGGAAAAAAAAAAAAAAAAAAAGTCTTAACTCCTTTTTCCCAGAGGGTAGAATGACATACAAGGAAAAACCTCGTTCTGCGAATTTGATCATGACGTATAGCCCCTTGAATAAGGTCCATAGAAAAGACTTCATGACTGCATACAGAAATTTTATCGACCCCCTCCGGTGACTCATATCTAACTCCCCCCTTCATGTCCCAGGGGCAATTAAGCCCTTCGTATGTCCCGCTGAAGGGAGAGGGGGGAGAGAGGGGAAAGGAGAGGATGAAAAAAGGTACCAGAATTTCACTAGTGGTCGGGTGCAACGACCTCAGCAAGTGTGACGGGATAAAATAATATTAATCACTGAAATAATGTAAAAAATAATTATAAAAAAGTCTTTCATTGTTTCCAGCGTTGCACTTCAAAGGAAGGAAACTATTTTTTTAAGCCTGTGTTAGGAAGATGGATAGTGTGTTGTATTTATTTATTTGCCTATACAATTCTCTATTTAGCAAACATAAAAGATATTACTGATTAAAAGAGGAGGGAAAAGATGAAAATATTAATACTATATATCATATAAAAGAATATTATATCTGGTGATATTCGTAAGTAGAATGATGAATAACTCACATAAAAGAATAAAAAATTTAAGAGTAGGACAGTTTTTTTTCTTTTAATTAAAAAAAAATGGGATCCAAAATTTTGAAATTGAAGAATAGAAACATAAAATGGTATATTGATTTAAATTTCAATTTATGAGTTTTTGATCGAAGAATTAATTTTTCGGGAATCATTGCCGACATTCTTTGTTATCATACTACAAATTTATATATATATATAAAACTGTAGTTCAAAAAAAAAATCAATTTTTCTTGCAGATTACAGAATGTAATAGCACTAATCCAATCTTTAAATCGAATAAAATTTAAAATGCTAAATCATTTTTAAAAAATCCAAAAAGATTATTTAAAAATTAGTTCTATAAGATTGAAAAAAAAAATATTTCATAAACATCAGAATTAGAGCATTATATTAATTTTCATTCTTTTTGAGACATAATTTTTTATTAGTATAGAATTTTATTAATTTTATTAAACGAGATTTCCTTCATTATAAGTATTATCATTGATCGCAATCGAGAAAGAAAATGATAATAATAAACTGCTGTGAAAATTAATCATGTAGCACACACGCACGCACGAGTTTCACATACAAATTTTAATATAATGGAGAAAAAAAATTCGTGGAATATTTTTCAAATGATTAATTTTAATCGCGTCATTTCTACCTAATTATGGAAATGCAATTTTGTGTAACTAATCCCCACGTTTCTTAATCATAACTTTCTGCCCCATTATTATGAGAGCGTGAAGTTATTTTGTTTTCAATTTCATTCTTTACACATGACAAATTATAACAACAAATAAAAGAATATCGAGAAAAAGAAAGTCTTTAAATTTGAGTTTGCAGTTAAGTTTAACTAAACAAATGTCTTAACTACTTATATTTCAAATCCACTCGAGAGTTATTTCTGGATGGACCTCAAGATTATGAGCAGCCTCCAAACGCCGTGGATTATATATTATCTTGATTTATAATACAATTTTTCCACATAAAACCAGAAAGAGGAAGGACATTTGGTTTTGATGGATTATATCACCACTAAGCCTGCTTTGTTGGAATTGGATATCGATCCCAAATTCTCCGGTTCCAAAGTTACCAGTATTCCATCAGGGTGCCGCGATTCCACAGTTTTATCAGACATTTTGTAACCTGCCAGTTCGAAGATCAAATGAATTTCACCAGCGATTTTCAGTTTTTCTGGAACGCAGCCTTCCATGCCAGTTTTAATGGTGTCGCCCTTCTAACGATCTTTTCATTTTGTTAAATCATTCCTCAATTGCAATGAATCTGGTATTTAAAAATATAAATATTAACATAACTTCAGTATGTGTTTACCTACTGTCAAGAATATGTTATCAATACATCTCAGTTTTAATTTCGATAGTTAGTTCATTAGAATTTGTGACATTTTTCGCATCTTTTGTGCCCCCGAACAGTTTAAGAATCACTAAAGCATGAAATTGATTTAAAAACACATTAATGTGTACATCTTTTGATACAAAAACTCTTCTTGTGCAATTTTTGATATTAGAGCAGTATATAAGAGGAACAACCCTTGCAAATAATATAAATCAAATAAAAAGAACATATCATCTTACTATCTCTTCATCTGCATCATTCAGGCAGAGATTAAATGAACGAGTTCTTTACCAAAACGGTGTACAATAGTGAGATAGTGAAAAATAAGAATATTGAGTGATCTTAGAAAGCGTGAATAGTTTACGAAAGCAAATAATGTGCCTTATAAAAAAAACGACATCATTAAAAAAAGGGAAAACAATCATTAAGGAATATCATATGCAATTCTACAGACTTCGAAAGGACGATCTGTTGGTTTGGTGAAGTTAAAACTACTGTTTTCCGTTAGAAAAGCAAAAATATTTACGAGCTTCAGGAAATAATTTATTAATGGCATGGTGGTTAAGATCAGGAACTCGACACCGCTTCTATTGAAGGTCTGCGTCACATTAATTTGTTGCCAATCTATACGAATTTGTTAATTTGTTGAAATCAAATGTCATCCCAATTGTACAAAGTGGAAATTTAGAGGTGAGTTATAACGACTCTACTACCATCCTCGTCATCTGATCTTAGTCCAGAAATATAAAATTCATGCCAAATTAGACTTCTAATTGCTTCAAAATAGCAGAATTAATTTAATTATATTCAACTTCATTGCAAGTAAGAGTCTTTACAAAGTTTATGATTCTTCTAATTATAATTTATAATAAAATGATTTAAACGCGTTGATTAATTGTCGTATATTCTTTTCTTAAAACGAATTGAGAGAAAAAAAAGTGTTAAGTAGTTGATTTATTCAGTATACCAACCTACACACAAATAGATTGTAAACAATAACTGCTTAACCTAACAGCCATTTCGCCGTTGAAATAATAATTCGAGCGATGGAATTTCTTTTTCCGCATTGTAAGTCTTATCTAAACAGCAGGAATCTTCCTTATAAGAAATAAGTAATGGGCTTTCTGTTTGATGCGTTTTTGTTTTGTTCTTTCACGTTTCAACGAGCAAGTGCACTCGGTTGCCATAATATTTCAGGTAATAAAGCAGTCTGTCCTTATTGAAATGCACCACGAAAGTCTAATTATTTTGATGAGGGGAGTTCCCTTATGCAACATCAAACAAGATATCGTAACGGAATAATAACGTTCATTTGTGACCTTGAAAGGAAACGGGTGGACTGCATTTTCGGTTTGCCCGTGGCGCCGTGCCATTTGAAAACGGTTTTGGACGAGAAACGTAGGAGTTACGAGAATTTCTCTCGTTCGACTTCTATTTATTTATACAAGTTCTATCATGACATAAGTAACAAATTCAAAGTACTTTTTTTTATAAGAACGAAGAGGAAGGAATATAAGTTTATTTAATTGCAAATCAATACAAGGTTTGCTTTTTGAAGTATACTGATAGGATGTATTTATAACTTAAACCATTACTCATAACGAATTAATAGTTAATTTACTAAAATTTACGTTTATATATAATATTTTCTGTGTTTATGATAAATGTCCTCTTTTATCAATGTTCGAATAATAAAGCAGAAAAAAATTAGTTATTAAAAATTTGTTTATTTTATTTCTAATTATTTATAAATACACAAAAAAGAATAAAATTGCGAAAAAAATCTTTCGACCCCCATAAATTATTTATTTTTTTACACAAAAGCAGCAATTACGTTTTGAACAGACTAGTTTTGTTTACCATTTCATTTTGAAGCTATTCCGGTATTATTTTGAACGCTCTTCGTTATTTTAAATTAAGATCAGTTAACGAAGACGGTTCCTAGGTTTTACCATACCTACTCATTTTCCAAATTTTCCACATCACAACAATGAAAAGACGTCTGATTCTGAAACATTCAAAGTCTCTCAAACCTAGGTATATGACAAATTTTCAGTAGAATCCGGTCTTTTATCCATAACCTTTTAGTACGGCAGCTGACTCTAGATCAAAACGGCTCCAGAGAGATTAGAAGGATGGCTGAATTCTCTGAAATATTTCGGCTAACTATGCTAAGAAGAAAGTCTCTAAAATGGGGAAAACCCTGAAGGAGGGCCTCAGAGCTGCGGAATCCATTTTTAAACACTATATTCCAAAGAAAAAGTTAAAGGGGTAAAAGAAAAAAATGGGGTAAAAAAAGAAAAAAAGAAGTAGGGAAAAAAATGAATTTATGCATCGCATAAAGGGGAATATAAAAAAATGTCGCCTTTTCATGAAACAAGTACTTCTACTTTCATCCGATAAAAGTATTATACATTTTAGGCATAATTTTACCCATACAATTAATTAAAATAAATTCGAAGTACAAATTCTTCCGTACTCTCTTACGATTAAAATATATTCTAAATTTTTCTTCATTTTTTAAGACTTCATATTTTAAATGAACTCGTTTAAATTAATAATATTATTCAAATAATTTGGAAGAAACTCAAGTTTAGGAATTAAATATTATACTTACTTTTCTATACTCAATTTAACAGTGAAAAATTTGGAAATTGAACCGTAAATAATATTCTAGATTTTTATACTAGTAAGATGATAACAGCAAGATTCAACAATTAAAAAAATAACTACATTATTCGGTTCTTTAAATTTGGTATTAATCATAAATAGGCTAAATCATTGTTAAATAATAATTGTATGGGGGAAAAAGTTTTACAAACAAAACAAATTTTTTAATATAGATAAATAATAATGCTAGATTTTTCCTGTTTATATACCATGATTTCTTGAAAAGTTCATGTAAATATGGAAAATTTTATGAAATATCTAAAATAACAATAGAGATTTAATAAGTTTATGGATAAAAAAAGGCACAATCAATTGAAATGAAGAGAAAAATTACTACAAAAGAGAAGCATTAATTTGTAAGAATAAATATCAATTTTAAAATTATTAAGGTAAAATTCTGTCGTCCGTAATATCTGATTATTGCACATTACATCAATAATATAATTATTATCCAATGCAAATCATTAATAAACAATTCGTTAACGATAACACAAATTATCATACACATTGATAAAATTATAATTACATAATATACCTAAATTATGATGATAAGTAAAATAAGCCATCATCAATAAAATATAAGGAAGAAACTGTTCATATTAATAACTGAACAATTTATCTTAATGCTATCGAGAGTTAAACGAAAGTTGTCATAAAATAAAATTATTGAGTGCATGAAAAAATACGATTAAAATTGATTAAAAATGCAAACTTACGCGCTTGGGCAGGAGTTTCGCCCGAATGACCACAACCCGTTTTGATCCAGATGAGGATTTTCGGATGCTACAGTCGGGAGCATCGATTCCTTTATAATACTGAGAGTACAGTTTGTCATTTCGGTAATCAATGATGAGGTAATAAACCGGCGATCTCTTTGGAGATTTTGGTTCCGTATCGATTGCCATTTTCGAAGAAGATGATTATCTTTTTTTAACAAGAGTTTAAATCGCAATTATAAAAATATCACAATCCAGAGCTTTTCTGGTATTTCGATACAATCTCTTTAACAAATGCTGATATCTGACAATATACATTCAAATATGAAGCATTGGAGAGAAAAAAGAGTTTTACTTTCAAACACTTTTAAGGTGCGAATTGTTCCAGCTCAGAACAAATTATTTATTCATGCAGGATTTTATCTAGTTTTGTTAGCACTTTACTACTGATATTTTAATCGTAAAATTTGTGCAAGTGTTAATCAACAGTGCAACCGTTTCGCCGGGCGGTATCATTGTATGAATTCGTTAGAGAAATATCAATTGAAGAATGGACCAGCCATTCGCACACCACTCGAATGTTTTCTTTTTTCCTACTTGGGATAAGAAAAGACTATTGAACGCTGCCTCCCGCTACTTTAAGGGTTGCTTAACAGGGAAATAGAATGGTTGGTCGCCAAAGTTCGCCAAAAAAAAGCTGGAGTAAGAATTGAACAACTCGCTATGAGGGGAAAAGTAATTAAATGTTTTATAAATGGGGGATTTAAAATAATCTTATGCCAGACATGGAACCAAAATGACTGTTTACTTTGCTCTTTTATAATAAATAGAATATTCAGTTTTTTTTTTCGTTTGATTTACAATGTTTTTTTTTTCGCATGAGTAATTGCTTTTCATTTGTACCTCAGCAATTGCAAAAATCTAATTTGTCAGCGGAAATTCTTAGAAAAATGAGATCATGATTAATTGTATTTTGAAATAAATTGGTTAGTTTGTATTTCTTAAAAAAAATTCTATTTCTTATTATAAATTTATTTATAAATTTGTTTTGTAAGACATTAAATATAGTAGTCTAGGTTATAATTTATACTTTTAATATCAATTTGTTGACCTACACTTGCTTTGTAAATCCACAAAATATGAAGAAAAAAAATGTAAAAGTAATTATAAATTTTCTTTGAAATTAAATAGCATACACTACTAAGAAATAGTAATAAATCGAATAAATAGTTTTTTTTTCAAATCTTAATTGTTGTTTTTCTAACTATGCACAACACTAAAACTGAATAAATAGTTTTTTTTTTCCTTCAAATCTTAATTGTTTGTTTTGTAACTATGCGCAACACTATTCAGATTTGCAAATAGTGTATTTTTTTTTTTTGCACAATTTTTTAATGGTAAGTAATTATTTAAAAGAAAGTAAATAATTATAAAATGAGTAATCGTATTCTGATATTTACTATGTCATTTATAAAACACTTGGCAAACTTCTATTTTTAGTTACCATTTCCGAATTAAATACACGAAAAAACACTTTAAATAATATTTTTGCTCTTCATGCTCATACTATTAGGCATGAGAATTGAAAAAATTGACGATAAATATAACAAAATGGAACTCCCTTTCCCATTTCAAAGCCAATCACACGGCGTGTTGACATCCCAACCACGTGAGATTGAGTTGCCTAGCAACGGGACTGTTTTCTGTTTCGGAGCCAAATAGGCAGCTGATTTTCAACTCCCGCATGGAGATGGTTCATCTAAAGAGGAAAATCTACGCGGGTAATAATGTCAAGCATAGATTTAGGATTAGATGCTAAAAATAATGTTTTTTAAAGGGATCAGAAGATAAAGGCGCATATTTTTTGAAAATTGCAGTTTTGTTTGTAAAAAATATGACAACCCCCCCCCCCCTGCAAAATAGCATACTTTGCAGCAATTTGAAACGAATAAAGTCGCCAGTCAAGTGTGTTATTCCATTAGAATACATAGACGTAAATCGAAATTACCTCAATCGAAAATAAATTTTATTTATTTCGAATCACTGTATCATCTTAATCGAGCATATTTAGTAATAAAATAAAAAGACTGACTGGTATCTTAGAAGAATTCTGGTTCATGGATTTACAAAATATCTTTTACTTTCACTTCAATTTTGGAACTAACTTTCAGAAATTTTATAAAAGATCAATGCATAATAACCCACCTATCTCAAATAATATCATTATCGTATTTAATTAAGCGTGATATTTATCCGAGGAAAATATACTTAGCTGAATGATTACAATTGGAAATTAAATCGATGAAATGTGCTAACGTTGGCTATTGTAAACAAAGTTTATAAATAAAGTTTTTATATTTGAAATAAATTTTCTTTATACTTTTGAAATTTATATAAATTTTTTCCATAATAACTGTTAAAATCAATGTTTTCAGAAGATTTTGTTCATAATCTAAAAATTTGACAATTCTGATATGTTTCTGCAGGTCATTATGCAAAGCCGAAAAGTGATGTTTTTTAATAATGAACATAATGAGACCAAAATAAAAATAATTAATATATGTATAAAAAAGAGGATATTTAGGGGATATTAGGGTGAGTTATTAGGAATTGAAAATAAGAAAATAAGGAGTTCAAAGATTATTTTAAAAAAATCTTTTGAACAAGATATTTAACTGATCGATAAAGTATCGATCTTTAATTTAAAAGGAAGTACTTCAACTAATAAAATTAAATATATATCAGGAATTTTTGGAAGTTTTGTTCGTGTAATCTTTCATTAATTTTGAAAACCATTTTATAATGCAGTGAACGAATCATATAGCTTTTTCCTAAACAGCCAAATTATATATTCTCCTGGCAGTACGAATTTTAATGTAAGTAAAAAAAATGTAATGGTCATTCTGTAGGATGATATGTGCGTTATTGGCCATTTTATAGAAAATTTTATGTACGCTTATATTTCTAATATCAAATTATGCATAAATTTAATTCTATAAAACGAGGAGTATTTCAATACATTTTATAGGCATACTGATATAATTGTTTAGTGAAACTATTAGACATAATGATAAAAATAATTAGCGAAACTATTTTTATCAATTTATGATGGCATATATTCTACAGAAGAAAAGTTACAAATTTACAAAAATTCTGATTAAGATATTTCGGATTATTTTTTTACTTTCTGAGATCATTTTTAATATTAAAACCATCTTTGGTAAATTTGAGTAAAATATTTGGATCAAAATATCAAAGCAAACTTTAAAATTCCGCAAAGAAAAAAAAATTACCTTCATATTAATTATATAACACACCAATATTCCTAGTCTTCTTTTGCGTGAAAGGGTACAACATACTCACTGAAAATGAGTACCGTCCTTCTGAAAAGCGGGTGCTAGCAAACACCTGCTACAGAATACCAAGACTGTCACGCGTTTTGTCAGACCTGTAAAAAAACTCACGCACTGAAAATAGCTTCCGAACATACTTGGGTGTATAAAAGCATTAAAAAAAGCGCATGAAAATAAAAGAAGAGAGCGAAGGGGGAGGGAGAAAGTATAGAATAGACTTACTCATAAAAAAAGGGGAGGAGGTTGCATGTCAGGAAACCCAAGTTTAGTTATGTTCGAATGAACAATTTCTTGTCATAAAAATAAACTTTTTTTTCGCCTTTCTGCAAATGTCAGCGTGGAGAAAATTTCATTAAAATGGAATTTAAATTAAATAGAGTTTTTTTTTTCTATTTTGTGAATTTTTATATTGAGGAGAAAAGGTAGAAATAAAATAAAGGTCAGGTTACGCGTAATATTTTAACAGAATGGCGAAAATTGGAATCATTTTGAGTTGCAACAATACATAAGACATTCGACATAGTGGAGTTAATTTATGTTGTAAAAGCTCGATATCTTCAATTTGGATGCTATCGGATATAATGAGATATAAATATAAAATTTGTTGAATAGGATGTATAAATTATTGACTTAAAAAGAATATTGTGACAAAAAAAATAAGACCTTTAAGAAATCTCGCAAACGTTTAGAGAAATCTGAACAGTATTATATGTGTTCATTAATTACTAGTGAAGAGTTTTAGCCATCAGTTACAATTCTGCTCTTCTATGTAAGTGAATTTTATTTATGCATCAGATTAATTTTTTTCAAACAAAACAATGCGAGGTTTCGCAAAATAATTTTAATAACTAAAGATCAGAAATTGAGATTTTTTATTATATGGGTAATCGAAAACATAACCCAATCAATTATGAAAGTATGCTCCAGAATTATAATTTGTTTACCCGCTTCCCTATTGGATGTTTGAGAGAGGTGTTGATTAAAAAAAGAATTGCCCAAGAAGATGGTGAGTGTTTAGTGTTTCTTCCAATTAAAACATAGTTGTTTATTAATCATAATTATCATTACAGTGTCAACTTTATGACAATTTTACCCACTTTTTAAATAACATAACAAAATATATGATTAATGAAAGCAAAGACATATTATGCCTGTTTAGATTCATATAAATGTATTAATATATACAACAGAGGAGATTATTATTTCCCTTTAACCTTGCAATGCATCGTGTAGTCATTTGGTTATACATTTTCATTTCCATTTATAAGCTTCACATGACTGTTCGAAAGGGCATCAATGAGTACATGAAAATCCTTCCTTAAATGATTTTTGATAAATGTTTGTAGAAAAGACCAATATATGGTAATAGCAGTGCAAGAATTAGATTTAAACTGTAAATTTGGAAAAACACCAAAATGGATGTTGTATGAATAATTCTACCATTAAAAATTCTATCAAAACATTTTTTTGTGTGTGTGCACTGTAAAAATATATATTGGTAAAAATTAACTTTTATTTTTATTGCAGAGTTTTTATAATGTGGTATGTCATTGGGATGTTGTTTAATTCATAATGTAGTCATTTGGCATATTTTAAAAGACCAATCTTTTTAAAATCATTCTTTTTAAAAGATTCACAAAAAATAATGAAAAAAAAATTTAATATTTTTTTGCAGTTATTCAAAACACATATTTTATTTTGTAAAAAAAAAAAATATCCTATAAAGTCATGCATTCTAGGGTAACTTGAAATCGAGGTAAAGTTATAATTCTTTCCCAGAAACATTAATTAATATTAGAAAATTATCCATTCAGTTCTGTTCTTTCTATTAGCTTTTTAAATTGGAAATTACAGCTCTCTAAATCACCAGAAGAAAATAAATTTCGCATAGCACAGACACAAACACGAAAAAAAAAAAAGAAAAAACTATTTTCAAGATTGACTTTCTTCTGAATTGTGGAGGCGTTTAAGTCATTTTTTGTCAGTTAAAAAAATATATTGCCACGTCACCGGATTTGACTAAAAGATCACATATTCTATATTTTTTCATATTCTCTTTGTCCACGAGTTTCCTTACCTTCAAGGTTGGACAAGAACATAAATCATTGTTTGCGGCAACTATTATGAAGAAAAAAGCGAACTGAATCAAGTGCGGAGGGGAATTTTACGATCGTAAAAGTTTCTTCAGTGGAGCGGCTTTTACATCAAGAGCTCTTTTTATTATTTAACTGAACAATAAAGAATTTCATTGTTAAAATAATACTTGTAAAATTTCAAGGAATTAGTTATTCTTTAAGTCAATAGTGAAATTTCGTACAACTTAAAGAAAAATTTCAATATAATTCTCTTGATATTAACAAAGAGAAAAATATTTTCTTGAAAATCAGTTTGTTTATGATGAGAAGGCGTTATTCCTTAACAATTCTATGATTTAGATTTAGTTGCAAAATATATCTGAATACATGGTAGAGCAGAAGCTTTTTTTATTTTTGAAATCAAGTTAAATTTTTTCTGAATATAGTCATTATATCCCCTTTCTAGTTATCATTAATTTTGTGCTACTATTATTCAAAAGTGCAAATAATTCTCATTTATAAATAAAGCGATTGATTACGTAAATTACTTAAAATAAGAGAAAGAAAATGTTTGTTATTGTCAAAAATTGGAATTAAAAATTAACTTGTCTAATAAATTGTGACTAAACTTATGATCTAAACAGACAGCATGGCTGAAGTTACATAGATTTCCATGAGCTGGAAAGATTGAACCATTTTATTTGAGCACCTCTATAATATTTACAATCTAAAAATCAAAATTTTGTTAATTGCAAATTTCTATTATCATTTAAATGTTACACAAAGCATGAAGATATTATTTGATGCTTAATAGACTTTCAGTAAAACAGAGTACAAGCAATAATGCTTGTATTCTGGATATAAAATATTTCATTTTTTTCATATACAAGTGGCTGAAAATTTTACCTAAAATAATTTGATAACATAAATAATTTGATCTTATGACTAATTTTTAATGTGTTAGCTTAGCAATAAAAAATGAAAACAAATACCAGAAATGGATTAATAAGTTTAATTTATAACAATTTTGAAACATCATTTACAAAATCGTCATTAGGAACCTTAAACATCTTAAAAAATAATTGTTTAAAAATTAAATGTTTAGAAGGCTACATCTATTTAATTATTAGAATAAATCGCATATGGCATTATAAACGACTGGCAATCTTTTTCTCATTATATTTAAGTCACTATTAATCAAAATATTTAGATAATGAATTTAGAAATCAAATGTTTTTTTAATAATTTTTAAAGTCAGCATGGATTTTAATTTCAAAATATTCATCAATTCACTATGTAAAATTATTAGTTTTTTTTTCAGCATACATAAAACAAATTCATTATTTTAATTTCACTGTTAAATTAGATCCTGCCACTTCAGAAGATGATTTTTTTAACCATCGCTTGATATCGACATTCAAAATTTTTTATTTAAACCCAATTTTTTAATTGAATATAAATTGGTAAGATATATTGATGTTTCAAATAATAAAAAATTATTTTTTGGATAATTAAACGATATTTGTTGAAAATTAAGGTTTCTAATGTCAAAAGTTCTATGAGTTTGGCATTTCAACCTTTGGTGGATGAAGATTGCATTAATCAGAGAAGATGAAGGATAAAAAGAAAGCAATAAAGTTAGAAATCTTTTTCTGTTAATTTGATAACATGATTTTGCTATCTATTCATTT
>JAPMOR010090217.1:360373-423546 GCA_026543865.1 Argiope aurantia | reverse complement strand
CATGGTTATTTAAAAATTTTATTTCCTAAGATTTCATATCTCCGAGATCGTAGAATTTGTATTAAGTAATTTAAGTGATTAATTAATTAATTTTTTAGCTGAAAAATTTTGTTAAAGTGTATGCATTTTTTAATTAATTAGAAATGAGATATATTAGCTGGTTTTGAATTTGAAATGCATGACATAAATTTATTGTATAAGAGAGAAGACATTTTTTTATTAAGCTGAGCAACATAGACAAAAGTCTGTTTACAAATTTCTATTATTTCAAATAAAACTGTACTTTTTTTATTGTTCATTTATACTCGTAATTAAATGTCCTATCAAGGAATAGATTGATTCCTCAAGATAATTTCCAAGGCAATTTTTATAAAATTGCAGAAATCCACTTTGAAAATTCCACTTTTAATAGATAAATATGTTAACTACTTGATAAATACAAAATGTTACTAGCTATATAGATAAAATTCAGCATTGAATTTTTGCATCTAGAGTGTAGATTCCCATCAATTGCAGCCGGTTGATAATCTACAAGCTCGAGTGCATGTAAATGCTATAACTCAAAAACGACCTATATAAATGAAATTTGGTTTATGATCTTTTAAACACGAGTAATTATATGTCATATTTTGGTGCCAATCGGTCAAAAGAAAAAAAAAGCATCGAAATTGCATGTTTGTTTTTCTTTATCGTATCATGAAGCGTAAAACTCTCATGTACATGACTCTGAAAATAATAATCTGAGCATTCGTAACTTTCACATATTAGCTCAAAATCCACAGTTTTTATGCGGAGAGAGAAGCATTGATAACCCTTCAATTAGAGACTACGCGAGAAAGATTCCAGGATATCACTCTCACAGACAGGGTAATAATTGGTGTAAAAATATCTAAGATGTTTTATATAAATTACTGGAAGCCATAAATTTCGTTTCAAGTTCAATGCAGTTTTAAGGAAGTGATATAAAATGAAATGACCATCCATGAACCTTCATAGAAATGACCATGTACGAGGGCATGGAATAATAAGCAACAGATTTATTAACAATCAATTATTACTCAATTTTGAGTGATTTTGATGCATTTACGAGCATAAATACCTTGAGAGAAAGTATGGTGGCTGAGAAAAAACAAAAGAATTTTCTCTTTCCAAGGAGCAATATTTGGTGTCTTAATGCTGGTAAACACGCAAACATTAGGAGCTGAAGAAACGAGTCATAATGTGTTTTCTGCATCATTTAAGAGGTAATATGAAAAGAATACAGCATAAATTCCTTTTAATATACTTTCATGACTTAAAACTAAAAAAAACCGTTTAAACACAATATAATTTTATTCTTTATAACTAAATTAACTAATAATGGTTTGATCATTTGATTTAAGATTTCGTTTAAATATATTATTTTTTTAATATCGAAAACGAGTAAGCTAAACACATCTCTATAGTTAGATTCTCTTTTTTAAATGGATATTATGAAATGCATTTTAAACAATTTGTGATATTAAATGAATCATAAAAACTATCCTTATTTTCAATCATCACTTTGAGACAAGATGTATTTACATTTTAAAAATCAAAAATATTTTATCAACTTTTCTTATGGGGGAAAAATACAAATGTGTAATATATGTATATAATAGATTTACTTATTAAATAAAAATAGTTTCTAAAAACCAGAAAAATCTCGCAATTACGATTTTTCTAGAATAATGGAAGAATGAAACTGTTTAATAAGCTTAATATCTTGTAAAAATACAAAATAATCAGTTTTGAAGAAATATTTATGGGATATCTCTAATGAAATGAAACATTAAATCTTCTGAAACTTCGCGAAATAGTCGAGTAAACCTTTAAAAAAAGTATCTTGTTATTATCTAAGTATGCTCTATGTTGTTAAAAACAAAAGATAATTTTAAGTCATAAAGCAAATTTGAAAATAAGCTGTTTCAATAAATAATATAGTTTGAAAAATATTAAATGAAAAATCATTATAATTTTTAGAAATATAGTAATTTTTTTTTTTTTTTGCGATAACAAGGACATAGAAAAAAAGTGAAAAAAATAATAAATAAACGTTTAAGGTATTTGATAATTGATCTTCATCAAAATAAATGATATAGGAAATTCAAATACAAGAAAAAAAAGAAATGAAAAATAGTTAGAAGAAAGAAAAATAAAAATCGGAAAACTCGTTTCAAGGAATAGCTAATTTTACACAATTTTTTATCCTATTATATATGTAATTATTAACAAGTCCTTATCTTTTATGAACGGTTCAACTGCATTTTCGACACTATTAAATTACTGAAAAGGTTTTTTTCTTGATTTTATCAAAAAATATAATATGTCTTAATTTAGACATTTTTCTACTTCGAAAACACGTGTTGAAAAAGAAGTTAAAAAATTTTCAATGTCAACTGCTAATGAACACATAAAAAGAAAGACATTACGTATTTTCATCCTCTTAATCCATATGAAAATTATCCTCTTAAGATTCGTAATGTTTTTATTAGCATCTTAATCACAATGACTTTCCATTTGACCATAATCACTGTCTAAATAGCAATAAATCATGCATGTCGAATCTTGTTAATTGGTGTTTTTTAGTGTAATTTTCACCAAATTAAAGGATTAGTTTTAACAAATTATAAAAACTGAAATCTAAGAAGTTGAGAAAGAGAATATTAATTATGAAATAATTGTTATCAATAGCATATTTAATGAACATAATTTTTTACTTTACATTTTATGGATATTTTTAACTTCTGTTTTATATTATGAAGTTCATTAGAGCATTCTTCTTTTTAACAACTAATTAATACGACATATGTAGCTTCTCATTGCTTAATTCAAGTCACGGATAGCAGAATCCACCGCAAATGACTAGCGATGGATTCTGACCCTGATCAATGTATTTATTTCGGCGAAATTATTCAAAAAATATGTAAAATGGTATTTTTGCATGAATGATAAATTTGGAGACAAATTACTCTGTTTTTTTACTTAAAAGATCTATGCTTAGGTGGATTTGATTTGCACAATTTTGTTTTGCAATGATTTGGGGAGGTAGATTCATAATAACCTGATGACAGAATCTCGGCTTCCAGAAATGGCAGATTTTCAATTAGACCGTTGCCTAGAGCGTTGGTTGAAGGGGCTGCAGTAAGTAAATGTTGATAGTCTAGTTGTCAAATAAATAAACTTGTACAAAGTACACATTTTATAATTATGCCATATTGAGGTAAAATCAACACTCTGTGAAGTAAAACTGATCAGGTTTCTTTCATTATACCTGCTTAGTTAGTATGGCATTTAGATACGCCGGATGTTTATTTAAATAAGAGTATTAAGAACGTAGAAGTCTGAGCATGACTTCGCTCAGTCATGAATCATAAGAATTAAAACAAATAAAAAGCAAGCATTTTATTAAGTTACAGAAATAAAAAAAAATCAATCTGGAACAAATTGTTAATAGACGTTAAGTTAAAAATGTGATGAAATCTGAAACTAAATCCAACTCTTTATTAATAGAGGAATTCCATATTGTGCTCTGCTCAGAGATTCGTCATAGTTTTATAGTCGATTTTACTGTAAACGCGCCTTGAATTAGATTTCGCGTAGTAAATCTGTCATGACAATTAAACACCCTTCTATTGGTATGGCATGGAAGTTTGGAGGAAAAGACGATGAACCAAATCATAATACAAATCATTGAAATCATAATACAAAATTCGAAATGTTTCTTACTATCCTCTTAGTTTTAAAACAGAACGATTATCTATATAATCTTACTGACGCATTCTTATATGGAAGGGAGCTTTTTGTTATATTGCTTTCTCACAAATTTCTTCATGTGCTATAAAGAAATAAGTTTAAAATTCCATAGTTCTCTGTCTATGATCACGATAAAATCAGAGGTACGAACAAATTCAATAAGATTGTAGTGCATTTTAGTGAAATTTAAGATTTCATATTTTTTAGATAATAATACTTAAGCTGTAAATTGGATCATTGAGGTATAGTGGAACGGATATTGTTTTAGCAATTCTGATTGCTTTTAGAAATGATTTCAAAATTTATTTGTATTAAAATGTGGCAAAATCGCAAATGTAAAATCAAAACTTTGCTGCAAAGGAAAATAAGTAAATGAATGATTTATTTTGTTGAATGTTAGGACCAAACAATCTACTTTGGCAGTGTTTGTTTGTGACAGAAGTATAACAGTAAAGTCTTTCCGAAAACAGTGTTGTTAAAAAACAGTGCTGAATGTGCCTCTATTTAAAATGGTAACGAAATAAAACTTCTCTATAAAGGTTTGATTCTTTCTTGGTATCAAACCTGCGAGTTTCATAAAGTCCTCTACATTAGAGGACTTAATGCATAACGAATTCTAAACCATGCAGTTAGTAAATTTTGCATCGGGTAATGTACACTTAACTATTAACAAAAGTGACTGCTTGTTGTCTATTTGTCTAAACAATGAAATCGCCCCCCCCACAAAGACAGAGAGAGAGAGAGAGAAAACGAGAGCGAACATAAAGTGCATAAAAAGATCATTCCTGAACTTGCGAGTTCGGAAAATATTCCATCAGCACTTTTTATAGCGCATTTCCCTACAATCCAACCACTCGGCACATCTGGTCACTTTCACTGGCAGTTGATTCGCTAATTATACCTTGAACAGCTCGAGCAGTGCCTCTCGCCTTCCTTTGAATGTCACGAAAATAAAAAGAAAGAAGAAAGAGGGGAAAAAAAACTCTATCGGTAGTTCGGGGTCTTCCCACACATGCAGCAACCCCCACCATCCCCCTAAAATACATAACTGCACACCTGGAGTCAAAAATGTACTTTTCACTTTGGATGACCTATTTTGATAACCTCGAGGGTACCCTCAGGGTTGAAGACCCCTCCAAGCATTCGAAGGTTAGCGGGTTGGAGGGATTAAAAATATTTTCAGTAAGTAGATTTGAATTGAATTTTTATTGAATGCATTTTTTTCAGCATATTATAATTTTCACCCTTTGTTTAATATTCTGATTATGAAATTTTAGTATAGTATTTAAGCAGCAGTACACTGCATTATATGCATCATTTGTGAACTTCTATGTTTGACATATTTTAAAATTATAGATTGATATTTGGCATAAATATTAACATTCTGAAATAGAAGAATACTAATACTGATTAAATCTGAACTTCTTATAAAAATTTACGAACAAGCGCTTCCAAAATTGAAGCATTTGGTACTAATCAAACAAATAACATGTGTTTGAAAGTAATTTCATATAATAAAATTTACATGTTTGTACATTCTGAAGCAAAAGTTTGGGATCAAGTTTGGATTCGATGAAACTCAAATGTTTGTATATCTGGTGCTTGCACAATTCATTGATGTGCATTCTCATAATGTACATCAATGAATTGTATGAAATTCATAATCAGTAATAACATTTGTGTAATTTGAGTCACGGCTATAAAAATTTTCCAAAGAAAATTTCATAAAAATTTCGGTTTCCGATACAGTAGTTTCAATGGAGAATACTTTTAATTTATTTTAGATTTGATTTTGAAAGCAAGTATACACATCACACATCCATAAATTCAGTTAACTTTATATATGCTAATTTGATTCATGCTGATGAAGTAAACGCTGAAAATTAAAGTTTTGTAAATTATTTTCGTATTAAATTAATTTCTGTTTTTACATTAATGCTATATCTAAATTACTTTGATGTATCCAACTATCAATTCAGAAATAAACAATATGAAAATTAACTATATAAAATTTCCTGAATCTATATAATAAAATATACATTGTATTTAGAGAGCGCTAATGCTGTTACAACTAAAACACAAATGAGTTTAACCAAAATAGAATTAAAATAATTTTACATTCAAAATTCAAAAAGAAAGATAAAATGAATCCGGCCCGAAGACTTTTTTAAGGGTCACCCTCAGGCAAGGATTCAAACCAGGGATTTTTTCTGTGAAGGGTCTGACTCTCGTCCAACCAACTGACCCTTCGTGGCCCGAAAATCCCAGAAAATCGAGGTTTTGGAGACAAAAGTTAGTATCATAAGAATAAAAACATTTTCAAAAAACAATCCAGAAAAAAACACAGCAAATCACGCCACAAAATACCAAGAAAAAAGAACCAAAATCATTTAAACCAGAAAGCTAAGTATTTACTAATTGAAAGTATAATTCCAAAAGACAATGTGAGGTATAAACTTGTTAGAGCAAATGCACTTCCTTAAATTGAAGCAAAATTAAAATTTCCACTTTTACAGCTATATATGTTTACTAAGTTTTGTCATAATGTAACGTCATCAAAGTTGAAGCGCCCTCTGTTGAGTCATAATTCAAAGCCAACAAACCGGAGGAAGTCAGAAATCAGACAGTCCTTCTCTTATCAAAACCTCTATATTGCAAAAGTTTTGGGGGAATTCGTTAATAGTTAAGTTCTCAATGAGATTGCTTGTTGCTAAAATATACGAACTTTTATTATTGCATATTTTTTTAATCCTGTTAAATTGTGAAAAAATCAAATTTTTGAAAATTTTAGAGTGTAAATTAGAATGGTAGTTATTAAGTTTTATTATTTTAAAGTTAAAATCATCCCTTTTATCAAAAATACTTATTAAAGTTTTTCCATTATTAATTTCAATATTTAAATCTAAATAATTAGCTCTAAGTTGATTTTCGTTTGTTTGAGTCAAAACTAAATCCTTTGGATAACAATTAATAACATCACTAGGATTATCCAAATTTAACAAAATTAAGTCATCAATGTATCTCCAGCCTATTATTATGTTGTGTTTAATTATTTCTTTTTCATAATAATGTAGGAAAATATTGGCTAACGCACTTGAAAAGGCTGTTCCCATTGGAATCCCCTTTATTTGTTTATAGAAATTAATTCCATTAAAAACATAGTTTTCTTTAATATTAAATTTGCACAACTCTAGCCAATTACTTTTTGTAATAATATCTCTATTTAAATATTCGTCATATATAATAGTACAGACCTCTATTAACTTTTCATGAGGTAGATTAGTGTACAAATTTTCAAAATCATAAGTATTAAGCTTATAAATATTGTTATTTTTTAGAAATTCCAAGATATCTTTATTATTATTGATAATAGAACTATCTTCATCTTTAATTTATAAGCTTAATACTTATAAATTAAAGATCTTCGGGCCGGATTCATTTTATCTTTCTTTTTGAATTTTGAATGTAAAATTATTTTAATTCTATTTTGGTTTGATGTATCCAAGATATTCTTTTGATTGCCGATATCTTTGACAACAAAAATGATAATAGATGTTATCGAAAACTGCATTTTCGAATTATAATTTAGAAGTCAATACAATTCTTCGTTTAAAATCTGAAATTAATTTTTCTTTGCTTATATTACAATACTATACGCCATTTCATGCATATTTTGAATCTGTAGATTTTTCTGGTGGGGCCTAACATATAAATTTCCATCAATTGGGAGATAATTTTTAAATATAAAACAGAATACAGAGCTTCTATTCCAATATTCTCGATCCTTGAAATTCTCCTTTTTTTTTCTTTTTTCTTTTTTTACTTTCTGGTACATGAAGTATAGAAAAAGTATTGTAATCGTCAAAAAGTTCGAACTCGAGATTTTGCCGAATCTCTACGTATAAGACCTCTCTGAATTCAAAAAACGATATCCTGGCATCAAGTCTATCTGTTTGTGAACACACAACTCAAAAGAGTTTTGAGTTATTAGTCGAATGAAATTTAGTATATTAACTTATGACCAAATTTGTAAATTTCTGTCAAAATTTAAACGAAATACATTCAAAGAAAGTCTATCTGGTTTTTCGAGTGTGGTTTCGAAACTCGGTAACCACAAAATGCAGAGTTAGAAAGGGAAAAATTGATACGCAGGTTAAGCATCTAAAATGTAGATTCTTATCATATTTTGAACTAATTCTATAAAAGGGTTATTTGTCTATCTGACAGTATTTTCGAATGCATGTAAATGCATTAATTCAATTATAATTGCAATATTTAAAATTAATAAAATTCTGTATGTGCTCTTGAGACTATAAATGGAATTATTGACTGTAATGCAAATTTTGGTTTTAGTCAATCGGAAAAGAAAAGGCGTAAAAATACATATTCTCCAGATAAATTCAGTAAAAAGGCTAGTTTCACACCCAAGATCCATATTTCGCAATTATTATTTGCTAATGCTATGTAAAATCTTTGTAGCTTTATATAAGGTTCATAATTTTATATAGAGGAATAGAGATAAGGTCTTTATTGGAGCCAGTTGTTTACAGTGATTAATCGCCTAAAATATCGTTTGAAGTCGCACACTAATAGATTCTTTCTTAACTTTTTTCCGCCAATGACATGCAATTAATAATATATATAGCTTAGCTTATGACATAAATGGAATTCTTGACTAAAATGCGAATTTTGATTTCAATCGGTCGGAAAAAAAAGGTGTACAATTACATATATATTCGCATGATAAATTCAGTAAAAATGCTAGATTCACACCCAAGATCCATATTTCGCAATTATTATTTGCTAATGCTATGTAAAATCTTTGTAGCTTTATATAAGGTTCATAATTTTATACAGAGGGACAGAGATAAGGTCTTTATTGGAGAATATTCGAGAAAGTTTCAGAAAGGCCACTTTCGCTGGTGTCATAACAGAAGTCCAGCAACTAATCGTTAAAAATATTCTCTAAAATCGCTCAATAATAAATTCTTTCTTAACTTTTTTTTCTTATGCATGCAATGAATAATATACATTTATTAGAGGGCATGCGAAAAAGTTTCGGGGGGATCATTCCAGCTTGTTCACAATCAGTATTTTCTTTATTACAGAACCTTTTTCCTATTTGAGAAAAAAATTGAACATTTTGCTTAAAGTAAAAAGCTGGCGAATTAAAAATAAAATTCTTTTACCTAATGAGGATGGCAATTCTCATGAAACTCTTCCACGTGTCTCACTTCTGGAGGTCATTTCCCCAACAATATTTACAGACATATCATGGGATTATGGATCAGAAACATTCCATTCCCATCACTTACGACTTTCAATGCCCCGCAAGAGGCGCTGCTGCCATTAATATTTCGCCTTGGAACCCCGAAAGAGCAATCTGGGAAAGGGCTGAAAAGAGCGAAACCTAAACACACGCCAGAGGTTGCTGATAAATGGGGAAAAGCAATCAAGTGGGGGGAGGCGATGAAAAAAAATGAAAAAGTAGCCCGCGGCAACCGCCAGAAAAACGCTTCCGCACAGATGGCGAATGTCGGTTTATTATCAGTTTCGCCGATGAATCTTGGAAACACAATTAGCAGCTACCGAGCAACCAGGTGGAACGATTCTTCTTTTCTGTTAAGGAAAAGGATTTATTTATTTATTTATAATTGCTCTTCTCTGTCTATTTATAGGGAACAATAATTCTCTCTGTACGAGTACCCTGATCAAATGACAGTTTTTTAAAAATGCTTCTTGACAAAGTGACCTTTTTACTTAAAAATGCACTCGGGTAGTCTTTGAAGTTAGCTAAGATGCTTGATTGAATAAGTGCCTGAAGATGAATAATTGAGCTAGAGCCGTTGGGAAGAAATCTCCATATTTTTGACAGATGAATAAGGCAAGCGAGTGAAACAATAGTGGAAATATTAAATTCAAAATGAATAAATATTTGGGAGTGTAAAATTCCTTTTTAAATGCTTAGTGTCTGATAAGAGATTCGAAAAAATAATTTCTGCAAAAATTGATGTATTTATTTATGTAAAAAAATGTAAAATTTTAGAAATAATTTAAGATTTTATTTATTTTAGAATATTGTCTCATTGAAATGCTAGCTTAGGCGCCATTTTTACCACCTAATCATGGTTTGAAGAAAAAGATCTTCATGTATCGCCAAAATGGGACTTTAGTTTCACTAAATTAAGATAATTAATTACTTATTAAAATGTCAATTTATTTTACAAATGTAAATTTTCAGCGAAATGAAATTTAAAATATTTTTTTGGTATATCATTAATAGCATTATATATGTATTACAAAACATTTTTTGTTTTTGTTTTGGAACATTGTATTTCCAAAAATTAATTATTGCATGCTTCTTACTAAAAAATTACGAGTACATTAATATATTTGAGAAAACTATCTTAAAAATTAATCAAACTTCTTAAAAAAACGCAAAGTAATTTAGCTATGAACACTATTGCGATTTTTCATCGGTAAGCAAATGAAATATAATCGAACAATGAAAGAATGACCCATGTAAATGTAAAGAACAGCATATTATTCATTTTTTTTGTATAATCTTTTTTTTCTATTTTTGCAATTCTATTCTTTATGAATTAAACTTATCACGGAAACATATTGACATTTCCAATTCACATAAACCGTTTGATAAATTTTTCATACAAATACAACCATCAGTAAAATTACCATTTTAAGAGATATAAATGAATTTTCCCCAGTTTTCTGTCATTTTGCGTAGACTATAAATTTATTTATGAAAACTTTTTCTTTAAAGAAAATAAGAGTTAAAAAGAACTAATTATTTTAAAATTATATATACGGTTTAAAAGTAACAATAGCTAAAGTAACTAAAAGTAACAATAGTGTCTAACAATAGCATTCGTGTTGTTACAAAGCGGTACATAAATATAACGGGACTACAACAAACGCTGCTTGAAGGATTTCTGAAAGTCAACATGTTAGTGTGCATTTTTTTACATGATTTAAATAACATAGTATAGGCCCGGTTAATTAAGTTAAGGAGGTGGCGTTTCGGATAATGATTTTTGGTTGAGTTCCATACATTACCATTTTGTAACTAGTTAGAATTGACAACTCGAAAAAGTTTTGTTTATAAAACGAATTCAAAATTTCTTTTATAAACACGATTAAGTCCGCTATTATAGTTAAATGATAAAATTGGGCACAATAACATATTCTTTTTAATAGTTCATATTAGCATATGAAATTTTAATTAAGAAAACTTTGTAATTTTTGTTTTGTTTCTTGCATCTTTTCTAGCGTTTCTCGAGCAGTAATTTTTCAGCTTGACTAAACTTAGGTTGTCTAACAATTAACAATTATTCCCATGCAGTAGAGGACGTGTTTTTTGGTTTTGCGATTTCGGATAATTAGGGTTTCGGTTAATTCGAGTTTGATTCACTGGGATTTTAAAGTTAATTTTAAATCCCAGTGAAAAGTTTGATTCACTGGAAAGTAAAGTTAATTTTTTTAAAAGATTTACACTTAATGGTTGATGGTATCGAATAGCCTGGTCCCCAATTATATTATAGTAAATGAGTAAAACATGTGGTATTGCATTTTTTGCGACCAAAATGCTCATCCAATTTTGTATCCTAAACCGTTCTTGTGTATGACAACAAAATCAAAGTGAAAAGTGCATAAATTCTTTTTACTCATCAAAGAACTTTAAATGTTTTTGTAGTAAAATTATTCCGAAAGAACGCGGAACAAAGCGACTACATTTACAGAATAAAAGATAATATCTGTGCACGGAATAGCTAAAAACACGTTATGTGTTGAGGATAAGATCCCTCTCCCTATGTATATATATATATATATATAAACCTCCTCTCGAGCATTGATAATGAGCAATTAAAACGCAATAGTCGGCCAAATCATGTAACCCATTCTCTCAGTAGACGGACCGTTAAACCTGCAGGGCATTTCAATCTTAACTCTTCTCTTTTCAGGTGACAAAACGTTTTTACTTTTTCTTTATTCTATCCATCAAAAGTTGCATTCACGCAACTTCACATCGCATATACTTGTAGTAAGTGTCTCGTACGTGTTTTTGGCTATAATTACTAAAGTCCAAAAAAAGTACAAACGGGTTAAGGCCTGATAGCCGAACATCCGGTCCAAAATAAAACTTGTTTGAAGACAAAGCAGTTATTACTGGGGCCAGCTGGGTCTTGTAACATATCATCACAATTAAAAATAAATATTTTTGGGGTTTTGTTTTTTAATTTCACCAGTGAATGAATGTACAGCAAGATAGTGTTTTTTTTTTGGGTTTTTTTGTTTTGATTAAGTTTTTGATTTTTGACAGAACTTCCGGTGAACGAATCACGTCAGGTTTAGTTTTATTTTCAAACTTTTCCAAGAAATTACTTTTTAGATTAGTTTTTTTAAATTTTTTTTATTAAAAGTGAACTCGAAGTTTCTTATCAGACTTCCAAAAGAATTACAATATCGAGGCTTATTTTTGAAAATTTTTTACGAAAGGAAGCTCCCACAGCTGTATTTCCATCTCAATTATTGGATGTCCTGGTTTGACTAAAATTAATGGGTAGCGGGGATTTCTCCCACACAATGAATGAAAAAAAAAAGTGTTTCTTCACAGTTTCATAAAAATTAAGAAGAGATGACAATTTTTATCAAAACTAGTTTCATCACATTTTCACAAAATTACTCGCCATCTGAAGCAACCAGTCAGGACAGCTCCGTTCTTTTTAAATCACTCTCTTAGATTTATTCTGATTTTTAAATAAATGTTCCGCTTTTTCTTTTTCTTCTTATAAGTAAGCACATGAAATAAAAAATCATAAGGTTTAATTATTTGAAATACTAGTTCCTCATTATTATTCATCTTAGCATTCATTGTACTTGAATTACAGATTTTTTTTAATTTCATAAGAGAAGGAAAGCGAAGTCTTTCCCTTATCTGATCATATGTATATTTAATTATTTGTGATAAGAAAAAAAAATTGAAAAATAATACATTTGATAACCCTTTTTCATGATCTATCATTTGTATTTAGAAATGTTTACATGTCTTGGGAAAATCATGCCTAAAGTGATCAGGATCATTCGGTATCCTCTTCCCCAAGTTTCTTTAATGTTACACTTGATTTGAATTAAATGCATCGGATTGTTCAGTATCTTAATTTTTCAGATACGTATCACTTTTATTATTGAGTTATTATTAGTGTTTCTGTAAACATCCAGATAAGCCACAATTTGTACTCTTAGTTTCAAAATCAGCTAACTTTTGCACTTTCATTATCTGATTTAGGAACTCTGAACACTACGCAAACAATTGTTTGCTCCCTATGTTGAAGTTAACAGTATGAATTCGGTTTCAAGAGGAGGGAGAACTTATGTTTAAAATTAAAAAATGATTAGTAATGCATTATCTTTACAGAAAAGGCTGTTTGTTAGGTTAAAATGTTGCAGAAATGTAAATAGAAATCATTTCAAGCAATTATGCGCATCTGGTACTTAATAGGAAAGATGCCTGCTAATCTACTGATGAATGGAGTTAGTGAAATGTTCCTCCATTAAAAAAACATAAGGGAAAGAGTATTTTATTTATGTATTTTATGTATTTTAAGATTAAAGACTATTACGCATTAAGCTTAATTTTCCAAAATACTAGACAGTTGAGCTTGCATAGACTGAATAAATTCAGTTCCTTTTAATGAATCCCCTTTTAATTGAGCAGCTAATTTTTACTAGATTCTCAAATGACTTTCGTATATAATTCATTATTGGTGCACCCAGCATTACTCGGAATGAAAATATTTTCCTGTCTTTTGTTAATAAAAATTAACTATTTAATTAATTAGTCAGAAACCTTCACTGATATATTTCTCATGTTCCAAAATTCTCCATCGGAGGGCACTATGATTGTATGAATGAAAGGTTGATAAACAGATAAGAGGGCTTTCGTTTCTCTAGTGAGCCTAGCAATGGCTCACTAAAAAGTTACTCTCTCCAATGACGGGATATATCTACAATGGAGACAGTGTATCTTGGCCTAAGATGACCCTTAGAATTGAATTTCTTCTGCCATGACGACGGTTATCCAGATTGACCTGGATGCCAATGCAGTGCGAGAGTTTCATTTGAAGTTAACTTTTCAGCCTTTTGAAGCAAAAAAGGACTTACAACATAACAAAGGTTACTGTTATCACATTTCAAATGAATTATTTCTGATTACATAGTGTAAAATCATATGAAAGAAAGTAGAAATATATTTTATCATAGCCGTAGATGGAACGCCAATGAGCATACGAATAAATGCATTGAAGGAATACATTTTCCCCTAGTACGAATAATTATATACACTAAGTAAAGTGAATAGTAAAAAAATAGCTATTTAATTAATTGCCACAAAATCTGTAATAAAAATCTTCTTTATGTTTTATAGCATTTTAGAACAAAATTAGAAGCTAATTTATTCAATCACATGTATTTTTACAGCATGAAAATTATTTTTAGGAGACATAGATCTTTTGAGGATTGTAGATGCCAGTCGATAGGAGACATAGGTCCTTTGTCTCCTATCAACTGACGTTTGCTAGTGATTATATGCACTGTCCTTTTTTGTGATAGAATCGAAATTTTGCTAGTAAAAATAAGCAGGACAAAGCATTCACGGGAAAATAAATATAATTTATTACGTGTATAATGCAAAGGCACCGCTCTCAATAGAATGATGTATTATATAAAAATCCTTTTTCATTAAGTTTCATAAAATTGACAATGGTATTCAAATATGTTATGATAATGTGAATTAATATAGTAAAAGGACTTCTTAATATCTATATATAAATTTACTAGATCTTATTTTGTATCACTTTTAATTTCAAGTGAGGTACAAATTGCCTCTTCCCTTACAATTTTCCAGATGTTTTTTAACATTAAATATTTTTGAAATTTTTAATGATATAATTATAAAAAAGTCTTACATTAGATTTGCATTAGACACAGTTACTTTAATATGGTGTTTTGTTTAATTTTTTAAAAATCAATAACAGAAGAATTGAGAATACAGAATTGTCATTTCACACTTATGTAAGACCACACTTGGAAAGAAAAATTGCTGTCTATTGAGAAAGAGTGACTGGAGAAAAATTTTTCAACTTGCACGAAAACAATGAATAAATAGGATTGTCAGCACTATAAAGGAAAATTTCATCTGAAGAAAGAAAAGATTGGTTTAATTAGAAATACATGAATAGATATTTTTATTTTTGAAATCGAAATTTCCTGACAGTTAATTAAATTTAACATTTAATTGTTTTGGCAATAACATTAAACGGTTTAATGCTCATGAAAAATACAATGATCAAATTGACCTTGCAACAAACATGACAACAGCACACATAAATTTTTTTTCTAAAGCAAACTAGCAGGGGTGGTATCCCCAGAACTTTCTTGCATGCTCTCTAATAAACTTGTCACGCCAAGGAACGCTTTACATGGCACTGATGCACAATAACTTTGAAATATTGACTTTTAGCCAATTTAGCATTTTTATTGAATTAATTCTGGGCGAAGTTATTTGGCGATTAATCCCTGATTGCGTTAATAGTATCAAAGAATCGAATTTCTGTTTTAAGAACATTTTTCTCAATCGATTGAAACAAATATTTGACACAAAACTGCATTTATAATCACAAATACCGTAAGAAATTGGATATATTAAAGTCATCGCGTTTTGGAATTTTTTCTTTATTTTTGAAAAGAGACAGTCAATCCATAGTTATATTTGGCTCAAAATTTGACAGGTGTCTGCCCTATAGAAGTTAAATTTGTGTACCGAATTTCATCTATTTAGCTCTCTTCGTATTGTAATTATCGTGCTAATTTATGTTCAAACATCCGGACAGGAGGACTTCCTTTGAACAGATTTTTCTCAAAATTTGATAGAAATTTGGTGTTAATACCGCATACTAAATTTCAACCGTCTAGCTCAAAGTCATTTTGTGTTATCTTTGTCACCGATAGGCAGATAAACTTACAGGGAAGTCTAAAACGAGGAGATTCGTCAAAATTTCGTGTTCGAATTTTTTTAATGATTACTATATTTTCTCTATATTATATATACGAGAAAGTAAAAAGCAAACAAAGTGTTACTGAAAATTTAATATTTATTACTATGCAACGAGGAATTTTAGAATTTATTTTTTTATGATCCATTTAAATTTCGCTAAAAGTCATTATATCATACTGAATATAAATCCTACATTGCACACAGGTATAAAAATGTTTAATCGTTTGTGAAATTTGTACTTTTAGAACATCTTATTTAATTGAAGTTTCTTTCAAACAATTAACCAACTGCTTTTGACAACCAGACTATTCGCCGGGAATATTGATTGTATTTAATTTCAATTTCATCTCTTTGCATAATTTTTATTCATCTTTCATTCAGCAAAATATTTTAAACTTCAACTTGGTTAGCTATACCTACAAATAAATTGATGAAATGTGCCTACTTCTTGAAGTTGTGTGACTCTGTCAAAATTTTATTTTATGATGTATTCGAAAATACGTAAGCAAAAAAATTGGTTAAATCGGTACAGTGATTGGGAAGTTCTTGATCTTTGCTAATTATTTTCAATACATGCATGCCACATGTTTGCATTCATAATGGCTGGAATGTGCTGTTACTGAAATATATATATTTCCTTTGTAGACAATAATAAAACTGTTTTGTACATTGAATGACAGATATTTAAAAAAATTAAATTTGTGATTAAATTAGAGAGCAATTAATTACGATAAATTCAACTCGAATACGCTCAAGTACATCAGATGTTCTTAATACTCTTATATAACATTTTATGATTTAAACAGAATCTCCGGTCTAAATAGACAATTAAATAAATTCGATGACGAAAGATTAACTAGATTTCTGGCTAGAACATAAACATAATATTAATAACAAATAATTTTTTTATGATATAGTCTGGAAATGGAAGTATTATACCGAATGAACAATTAATTTTAATAAAAATATATGATCTATTTTAACTAAAAAAATAATTTTACAAGTTTCAGACAGTTATAGAGATATTTCGGATTCTTCATTTGTAGCTGTAATCCAATTATTTGATCATGTTATCAAAAAACTGCAATTGTGTAATCGTTGTTGCTGCATGTTTATCTTAGTTTAAATAGAGTGAAAAATTTGCCACCGTTAAAAAGGAAAAAAGCCATTAAACAAATAAGAGTCTATCTTCCGGCAGCCGCACAGTACCGAGAAGGGAACATTAAAAAAACCTCAAACAAATTGGGGGAATGATGTGCTAATAACAACGGAAGTGGGCCTGTTTTTTCCTAGTACACATGTCCTGTGTGTAAACATGGCGTGCAGATCCTCGTTGAATTTATTTCATCTAGTTTTTTCAGAACTTTTTATTCGTCTTTCCAGGTCATCAACCTTTATTCTGGGTCTGGCTAGTTGCCCGGTGCCTGGGTTGGGATGCGCCCACCATACGCAAAGTGGGTTGCTGTCTTGAATATGAAATTATTAATTATAAAACACGTGTTTAAGCAATCTGAGGGTGGCAGGACAGTGGTCTTCAAACGCCCGATGTATGACACATTTAAGTGCCGCTCCAACAAGATTCATTGTTTCATTCCAGGAGCTAAGTAGCTCATGAGTGGTGATGAGTTGGGCTGTAATTGCCATTGTGGGGATGGAGGGTTCCTTTGAACTCATCAATCATCTGGTTGGTATGAAAATATATAGTTTAAATTAAGACAAGAATGCTACGCTCTACTGAATATTTTTTGGCATTTATATCTCGTGGTAAACAAGAACAAATTGAGCTTGATATACATTAATATTCTGAATAAAATTATGTCATAATTTATATTTTTTGTTGTTATTTAACTAACCTCGGTGAAACGCAAGCTAAGGTTGCTGATTCACAATTCAAAAATGTCATAAAAGTAGAATATTAAATATTTCTATTTTTTATAAAATATATTTCATGAAAGATTAATTACATATATCAAGTTTTTCATATCTCAAATGTAAAATTTTGTTAGTTATTTCAAGTAAGTGTTATTATTGACTTGTATTGTACAGATGCTGCGGATAAAGCAGACCGATATTCTATTGAACATTTCAACTGATATTTGCGTCTTTTTATTTTAACACTTTTATAGAAATGGGTTTTGAGGAGTTATTATTATTTTGAATTAAACATTATATTTCATGTGTCTCCATAAAAAAGAAAGTCATCGAATCTCCAACCATCGAAGAATTTATTTCTCATGCGCCCTAACAATTTATTCTTCCAATTTTCTTCAAGCAAAATAATATGTTTTCATTCCTGCAAGAATTCCGATTTTTTTCTGTAAAAAAATCTCATGAATTCTTGGCTTAACACATTCCTGTTGTAAGATAAACAGTACAAATAAATATATTTTATAACACAGAACAATCCAAACAATCCATATAGTGACAAATCACTCAGAAGGTATGGCATACAAAAAAAGCTAACCCATTGACTTACGAATTTAATTTCCTAATTGTTATATTATCCTATTTTGGACATTTATTGTTATTTCCATTTCTATAATAAATAAAGGGCTCTTGAGATATTGGCATGTTTCAGTGATTTTCCCATTTTTTAATATTTTTGCTTAATTGCAAACACTAAAAATTCAGTAAATCAACATGTCAAGCGCCTCATTATGGGTAAAAGAATTTAAAATCTTATTCAATAGTCAAATGAAAATTACCAATTACCTATTAATACAATTGTAACGGTGTATTAAATTACTTTTTATGAAAAATATCGTTTTAACTTAAAAAAAGAAGCTATAATTGTTATAAAAAATACACTCACGTCCAAAATTGAGGTCACAAACATAAAATCTATGAAAACTAATAAACTATTTATTGTGTTGCTACGAAATTTGGAAAAGAGAAATATTAGAAAAGATATATTACATAGAAGAGATATATTATTATATTAGAAAAGTGTTAAATCACGAATCAGAGATCAAGCATTTAAGTAGGGGAAAGTCTGTCTAATATGGAGTGTGAACACCATGCAATGTTATACTAGCCAATGCACTGTGATATTATAATACCAATGAGTTCTCATATTGATTATGAGGGTTTCAAGAGATGTTTCTGGCAACGAAACCCATTTTTCCAACATGGCTTTTAACTTCTGGTGAGTCTTGGGAAGAGGTTACGCTGTACAATGGGTCTTCCTAGACCATCCCATATATGTTCAATAGGATTAAGATCCGGTGACTTCGAGGGCCAATCCATACGGCAAATTCATCTTTTTCAAGAAAATAATCAACAATCTGAACTCTTTGTGGCCGCGTATTATCGTCTATAAAAATGAAATTCAGGCCAACAGCACCAAGGAAAAATCTCACATAAGCTTCAAGGACCTATGCCAGCGATGTGCGCTGACAATATCCGCATTGAAGACTTGCAGTGGTGTACGACTGCCCAACATTATGCCTCTCAAGACAAGGATTTCTTTCCTACCGAATCTGTTAACTTCTTTTATACAAGAGAGATGATAGCGAGCTCTTCGTTCTCTTCAGATGAAGTTTCGATGAGAATCACTCTGTTTGAAGAATCTTGACTCATCACTGAAAAGAACAAACCATCATTCTTATAGTGTCCAAGACTGATGTGTTCGTCTCCACTACAACCGGGCTATCCTGTTGCATGTAATCAAAGGAACACACACGACTGAACACAAGATTCAAGTTTGCCAAAGGCCGTTCCATCTCAAGGAATCATCTAAAGGGTTATGAGAACTCATTCTCACTGCAAACAAGCTAATTTTTTTTGCTTTTAGGTAATATTTACAAAACTACTGGCAAAAATACCAGATGCTTAAACGATCTAATTATATTAATTCTAGAAAATCTAACGCTAAACAGCTTCTTTTTCAAAATCGAAGATAGATCTTCTGTTACCCTTTCTTCAAAATATATAAAATACAAATTCGATCATTTTTACTGGCAGCAAATTAGAATTATTTTGAAAAACATGTTTGTGACCTTAATTTTGGACATAATCGCGTTATATAAATTAGATTTTCGAAATATCCGATTGCCTATTATACATTACGTATATAAATATGTATAATGAGAAATCAATATGCGCTATCAAATATATATTTTCATCATTATGCAAAGTGTATATACAATTTTTGGGATACATTATAGTACAAAAAATTGAATTGTTATTGAAGTATTATTGAATCATTCTTGGCGAAGTTATTTGGCGATTAATCCCTGGCTGCGTTAATAGTATACAAAAATCGAATTTGTTTTCTAAATTTGAATTATTATATCAATAAATTTGAATTAAAATATCAATGAAACTACTGATTTTTATTGGTCAAATGAATTTCAGAGAAGAAAGAAATTCATTCATCAGTAGTTGTTAAATACATCCATTCCAGTTTGCTGAAAAATATAGAAAAGCAATATTTATATAAGGAAATAAACCAGAAATTTATCTTCTGCACAAATGTTTTTAAAGTATGTTTAATGTTTATAAACGAAGCAAAAGAATATGAAACAATAAAATGAGATACTGGATTAATATGTTCCTGCTACGATTTATAACATAAAGTTGAAAAAACAATGCTTTTGACGGAAAGTTTGTTTTATCGAGTCACGTTTGACGAATTTAATTTTTAAGACCTGCTTGAATACAAAGATTTAGAGCTTTCGGAATATTTGAAGGATAAGAATATTATAAAAGCATAAGGAAGAATAAAAATAGTTTTAATTAATATTTATATGGAGTTATGACGGATCGCATCAAATTCTGTAAAAAAAAAGGCTTTAAACATACTTTTGAAAATGATAATAACATAGGTAAACTTTCTTTGTATAATCGGTATCCGAACACTGTTTTTTACTCAAAAACTAATCATTATTACTCATTGAATCAAATATGCCTTATGAAATAGAAAAGTGGTCCCAGAAAATGTAATTTTCCGTTACGCATGGTTTGATTTGGTTTTGGGAATTATGACGTAAGAGTTATTTAGTTAGTTATAATAACTAACAACAGAGAACGAGGAGAATTTAAAATTGTTTCAAGGTAAAAAGGACAATAGAAATTAAAGAACAACATATATAAAAAGGTACAGTATAGTGTAATCTAAACACAATTTTGGTGAAATAATAAAATTGTACGGCTTTTAAAAAAGTAAAATCTGAATATTAAAAGTTTTACCAAGAGGATATGGTGATAAAACTGAAGTCGTTTAAAAATCATGTAAATACAATATAAGCATTCTGACAGGATATGAATAGATACATATGATTATGAATAGAGACATATGATGCAGTTGGAAAATGGGATCATTGATATTAGTTATACAAATAATTCGCGACCTCAATTTTTTTAAAGCGACAGTTAGTTGCGATTCAGAATTCAAATTTTCCAAATTCAATTGATTTAAATTCATATAAAAATTTGTCATTTTAAACAAACAGTTAATATATTTTCAGAATTTGAAAATTAAATCTCTAATGTTAAAATAAAATTTCTGTGTTTGTTTTCGATATATTACAGAGTGTAATTAGTTAATATCAGTAATTCTTACTTAACATTTAATTATTTCATGATGCAAATAAAAAATGAGTTCTTTCAAAATTTAAGCAATATTTCTGTAATTTGCATTACTTTATGAAAACAGATCGTAAGATTTTGTAAAAAGAAACCCTTATAAATTTTTTAGCTCCTGAAACACAACTTTACCAAAATTTCAATTATGTCATTTCATAATTTCTAATTTTTACAGAACTATTCAAAACTGCTCAGAATTGCGCTACATGTATATACTGCAATAATAGTATGCGTCATCAATATTTATTTCTTCACAAATGTCCACAATATAGATGCAATTCAATTTTCACTTATTCTCCGATAATTTTTCAACTAAAAATTTAATCTTTGCGTCCTGAAATTTCAAGATTTATATACTCTAGCTATTTATAAGCATCTATGCACTTTTCAAATAAAAGTTCAAAAATTTTCTCCATTGTAAGAAAAAAAACTGTTGTAAATAAGTAAATCAATTAAAGACAGGACATCTCATAAATTACTTCTCAGAGTTGGCCCAAATATCCATATTTAACAATAGAAAAGTTTTTTTGTAACTAAAATTCAACGCAAATAAGACATTAGAAATCAAATTTTTAATTTGGAATTTACAACTATCATAAATGGTGCATTAAATAAAGAATACTTAAAATTTAAGATTATTTGAATTTTTTATAACTTTATATTAATGTTAATGTTGATGCATTGGATATAATTGAAGATTCAAAATAGTGTATTATTGTTACAATTGAATTTTGTGAGAGCGCGCACAATTAGTTTCTAAAAATAAATTAAATCATTTTCTAATCCGTTAAATTTATAAAGATTTTTCGAATAAAACGCTAAAATTATATAACTGGATTAAGTAGAGAACTTTTTGAATAACTCATTCAGAAATATTTATGAAAACTTTTATTCCATTAATTATTTGAAATATGGAAGACTGTTAATAAATATAAGGAAATGAACATAAACTTGTCTTTAATAATATTTCTCATTAATAAAAATTTTTTGTTCTGGGAAAGATATTACATACTTTAACCTTAGTATTTTCATGTCACTTTTATATAATTTTAAAAGCGATATTCATGTGTTGAATTTGTGCAAATTCTATTTATTTTAATTCTACTAAATGAAAAATGAATGTAAGATATATATTAGGAAAAAAAAATCAGCTTTTAAGAAACCAGTAACAAAGAATTTAATTATTTTTCTCACACTGTACGTTTTATTAATTTTTTCAGATGCTCTAATTTTTCAGAATACTTAAGTTTAAAAAAATTCAATTAAATAATCAATGCTATGATATAAAATTTCCAAATAACAACAACAGCAAAAAGAAAGAATATCAAAGACGCTATAAATGCATTTACATTATATGCTGCATTTAGCTTGCACATTTTAGTTATTCAATAATAAATATTCACTTTCAGCAACTAAATTAAGAACCATTGCATATTTTATAAATACCACATTCTGCTTATATATAAATTGAATTTTAAAATTTCTCTGCTATAAAAAATTAGTTAATTACCTTAAATGCTCCCTTTCGTGATCTCAGCGTGCAGTAGACGGAGAGATTTACTTCTGTTTGGGTGTCTTGCAAGAATGTCATGATTCCCAATAAATTCCCATAAATGTGTCAAGGCTCGGAAAGTTTCTTGAACCGAAAGATAACTTTTTAGGCAACTTCTATTTACATTGTGCCGGGATCCCTTGTTATGGTTTTTTTGCAGCAGAGCCAGGCAAACCGGATATCGATAACCTTCAAATCCTTCATCCGCTCCCGGCGGAAATCGGGAAAGAGCGCAGGACGATGAATCCCATCGATTTCACAGAAATCAAAAGTGAGAGAAAAATTAATTAGGCATGGCAACAGACTGCGACAGTTTCGTATGTCTCCGGGGGAAGAAGTTTCGGTTTAGACTTCTTTGCTAATTGGACACAGTTACGCAATAGAGAGCCAACTATCATTTTTACGAACTTTGGATTTACTTTTATGAAGTTAACTTGAATACATAGATTACAGATGCAAAGTTGAACCAAATTCAATACAATGCAAAACACGTCATTCAGAAAATGAAAAATCCAATTTGAAAAATGTAGCATTTATGAAATTCTTTGTGAAAACATTCATATCTCAAAATATGCATTTTGGAGTTGATTTTCAACTGTATAGCAGTGGTCAGTTTGAAATCTGCCAGAGCAATTTGTTTACATTATTTTTTTAGTTTGGGTATCAGCTTTAAATTCATTTTTTGAAACTTGATAGTTTAATGTTTCTGTACTTAATAATTTAGTTTATGCATGAGTGCTGGGGTTATACTTGCAATCTTAATTTGTAATTTCAAACAGATTTAACCCTGAGATCTCATTAATAGGATGAATACTTTTTAATTACTAAAAATAAGGAGAATCCATAAAGAACATAAGCGATTTAAAGTAATTTTAATTTCATACAAGTGTCATCATTTAACTTTTAGTATAAATGATTTATTAAAAGAAGAAAGAAATTTTAGAAGAAATTTTTTTTCCATAGATGTATCTATATGGAATTTTTTTTTATTTTAAGGCATCGTGCTTCTTTCATAAAGTTATTTTAAAAAAGATTTTTGTAAAATAATTGCTGATTTACAATTGAACTAGAAAAGAAAATAAATCATGTTTTTTTTATTTCATGAAATTTTACTCTTTATTTAGGTATAGAATTCTCTTATAAATAAATACACAGCCAGTGGAAATAATGATATAGCTTTAAATAATCTTAATCAACAGTTTTCAAAACTCAAGAGTCAGGAAATTAAATGGCTGCAAAATCAGATATTATCACTCTTCGTACGTCAGAAAGATAGTTTGAACTGATATGAATATTAGATATAATAGGCTTATATAAGTTTTGAAAGTCATCATTACAGTATGAAATAATGTAAATGTAAAATGATGTAAAAGCACTGCCAGAAAGAAGAAATAAGTACATTTTTAGATATACAAGAAGTTTCAGAATATTTTTAAAACAAAACTGTAATAAAACAATAAGCGCTGTGAAGTAAATTTTCACACAACTAGTTTTATGATAGCTAGAAACATTAAAATATGTTCAAAAATCGTTTCCGGGCTTCAAGTGATCATTTATTTAGTGTGTTATAAAGCTTGATTAAATACAATCTAAATTTTGACTAAACCCATAAAATCAAAACATGTATTCTTAAAATAGACTGAATTTCTCTAAGGATAAAATATAATGGTGTTGAATTAAAATATATTAAAATTTTTATTGCCTTTTTTAAATTCTATAAAGATAACGAAAGGTGGAAAATATTATTTAAAATTTCATTGACTGCGATTATCACCCATTTCTAAATCAATGATTTTTTTTCTCTATGATGGTCTGAATTAATTTAAACGAAGAAATATTTTGCGTCAATAATTTATCCCAAATAGAAATCTTGATGAGCTATGTATGGATTAAAGCAAAATTTCTATATAGAAAACTTCTATACAGCTATTCTACATAGAATTAGTCTACCAAAAAATGTTGATAAAAATAATGCTTTTCACAGTTCATAATTCTTTAGAGTGAGAAATAAATCAAAAATAACCGTTTCAAATATTAAATTCATGTAATTTAAATTTATTGCTTACAGAAATTTTTTTGTAGAAGTCTAGAAAAATGAAGATATCAACAAAACGTAAATATGAATCTTTATAAGTGAAACAAATTTTATAATTTTAACTTTATTTCACGTTTAGGAAATAAAGTATTTAGTTCTCATAAATCATTTGTATCATTAATTTAACATCATGTTTCAAAATTTCCATAAATTAAGAATATAAATTAACTAATTAAGAACAAATTTTGATTAAACCGTAGTAAATAGATTACGTAACTACTAGCTGTTTAAGAGAAATTTATTAGCTTGATTCTTTTTAATGTAATAGAAAACAATTGCTTAATATGAAGTTATCGCTAAACATGGCTTCAAAAATTGATAAAAGAAAAGTGAACGTAGAGAGACAAATTTACATATTTTTTCAAATGTAATTGGCGTATAAAATGTTTTAAAAATTGCGAAGACGTCGAAGAACAGCTGATATATATTAAAAAGATCGACGCCTATTTACAATAATAATCAGAAATTTATTTAAATGATTTATTAAAATAATTTTATAAAAATCTAAAATTAATTTCTTGAACCACATTCTTAAATTATTAAAAAACGCATTTTAACAGAAATTCACAGACAAAAAAAGGGAGGGGGATCAAAAATTTAATTTACCAAATTTATATGATATTTTGTAATATTTACTTAGACATTGCAACTGTCGAAAGTTAAGGGACACTTAAGAAAGTTTTAAAAACTTGCCTTATTCATCCTCAAATAAAACACATTTCCAAATAATTTTTTCACACAAAAATTAGAATTCATTCTTTATTGGTCGTATATGGAATTTGAATGGAAATCTCGTCAGTTTCGATAGCATCTCCATTAGTATTTGCGGAGACTGTTTTGCCAATCTGTTTTTTTTAATTTAAAGAATTGAAATAAAATTTATCTGAGCAATTGCTTCAAAAAAGCATACTTACGGAACTGTTACGGCAAAGCATATTTTAGAGGAAAATATTAACATAAAATATTAATTCTGAGGCCACTAATTCTGTTTTAGATGCCCCTGAATTTTATGCTCAGATACTATATGTAGGTGCATCCTGCTGTGTGCAGTGCTTTACGTCAATAAGACCTGGAACACAGATGCGACATTGAATTTATGTGTCTTCCATACCTTCACATCGGGAGGTACTGTCTTTCCCATTTTAATAAACATTACAAAAGAATGAGTAATATCACTAATTTCTTTAACAATCTGCTTCCGAATGCTTGTTAGTTCAAATGACGCAGGGATTTTTAAAGTGACGGGATCATTTTGTTTGGGCAATATGACTTTGTTACGAAATGCTAAATGGATATGTTTATGAAAAAAAAAAAAAAAACATTGAAATGCCGAGTTCTTTGTTAAGAACCGTACTTTAAAGCCTAATATATAGCAAAGAATTCTTAATTCATCTTTTGGGGATAAAATGTTAAATTTTTCCCGAGTTTAGTTTAGTTATATTAACATCCTGTTTTAAAGCAACACTAGGGCTATTTTGGGACGGAAGTTCATCACATTTGGAAGTTCATCACATTTTGAACTGCGGTCAGATGACGAGACGGCACCTGAGCTGGAACCCCTTTCCAAACTTCCACACCACACCACACCAGTGGGAGGGCGTTACATTTTTCCTGAGGGTAAATTAATATTTGGAATAGCTAAAAATGTGTTATAATTTTAAAATTTGACAGTATTTTCCCCCCGGTTAAAGTAGATTTTGTAAATAATAAACTATTCTAATTTCTCTACGTATTTTTGAAAGTTTTTTTTGTACCAATTCAGTAACCAGCTTGCTAGTCGGGAAAGCTGATTGTTTAATTTCAATCAAGTTTTTTTTTGCATTGTTTCAATCAAGTTTTTTGGTTTCTTGGATTTTCTCATAAAAGTACTTATAATTGCGACATACATTTAATTCAAGCCAACTTCGGGGCTTTGTTCTTGTGTTCATTCTACCGTGTATCCTCATAATTTAAGAACAAAAAGCATAACTATATATGTCCAAAGACATATTTAGGAATTTTGTGACCCTATGGAAAGAATATTTTGAAGTCCCTCATACATTGAACTAAATTAGTTTTCCATTTCATCACATTTTTACGTTACGTTAAATTAATACATTACGTTAAATTAGTATGTTAATCATTTATATACGTCAAGTTTTTAATTTACTAACTTTTTGAGGATATAATGTTTTTATGTATTGTGACTGTGCAGCAGCTTTTTAAACAATATTACATAATTAAATACTCGTTGTTTATAAATATTGAAATAATTAATTAAACATAATGAAAACTTTAAGAACTTGATCAATTATATTTGCCAAGATGTGAATATTGTCCATATTTTATAATTCACAGAATTTATAATTTTTATTATTTTATATAGTTTCTAAGCTAATAACATTTTTTACTTTCTTGTATGTGTAGCATAGAGAAAGTATAGCAATTGTGAAAAAATTCGAACTCATGATTTTGACGAATCTCTACATATCAGACTTCCCTGAGTTTGAAAAACACATTTTTAAAATTCTCCATCTGTCTGCTACAAAAATAACTCAAAAACGCTTTAATCTACACGGATGAAACTTTTTATACCAAATTTGTTGATTTCTATCAAATTTTGGGTAAAATTCGCTCAAAGAAAGTCCTGCTGTCTGACTGTTCGAATATAATTTAGTCCGATAGCTGCAAAACTAAGAGAGCTAGATACACAGAATTAACATCTGAAGTCAGGACACCTATCAAATTTGCCGCATCCAAAAAGAGATTGACAGTCTGTTGGTCAGTACTTTTAGAAATATATAAATTTGATAACTCGAAGTCGCAAAGACTTAAATATATCAAATTTAGCGCATGATTTTGCGATTATAAGTGTAGTTTTGTGTAAAATCTTTCGTTTCAATCAGTTAATAAAAACGCATGTAAAGCACAAATTCGATTTTCGGAACCATTTACCTCATGTCAAGGATTAAAAGCCAAATAATTCGCAAAGGTTGATACGATAGATTCAGTAAAAATGCTAAATTCACATCATAATAGTTCGTAACTATTGTACTCCAGTGCTATGCAAAGCATTCTCTGGAATAGCATCTTTATTAGAGTATATGTGAGAAAGTTTTGGGGAGACAACTCCCGATTTCCCGCCTTCTCTTCTTCTTGGCAGCTGCCTAGTAGGAAGCTCACTCATATCTTCTAACATGTAACTGAATGTAATTTTTTTATACACCGTCATTTCATCTAGTGATATATTCAATGGACACCAAAATTAAACCGTCATAGCATCTTTCACTGGTATGACATAAACAAGAATCTACTCTTTTACGATTCTGCAATATTGCTGATAGTTTCAGTTTTAATGTGAGAGTAGAAGTGATCAAAATGCAAATATTTCAATTGTGTGCAGGATGAATTGTGATGCATTCATTAAAAAAGAATCTCGATTTCTAATTTTTTGACGATTGCAATACTTACTCTATACTTCTTATTCAAGGAAATAATAAAAGTAGGTACACTTTTCCAGCATATCATCAAAGAACTTTTATAATTTATTAAAGGGGGATTTGTTCACCGATTCTATGAAAAATTTCATGCGTTACAGTTAGAAAGCAAAATTTCAGATAGAATGATAACGCATTTCAACACACTAATTTATATGACAGGAAAGATTAGCGCTTAACATCATAAAAGTAATTAGTGGCTTTAAAAAAAATGGCATTCTGAAAAGAGAATCCAGAACAAGGAAATAATTACTTTATTAAAGTCGAGTCTCCTATTTTCTACAATTTAAAAACTACTAAGAATATATAATTTATTACGTTCCTTTTTGCAGCTGATATATAGAGGATTTTGAAATTCGAAATTAAATTTAAAAAAATGTTATAAACACAAAGAAATACAAGACATTTAAAAGAGGAAGCACAGAACTATTTTTAATTGTAAAATCAAGTGGTCTAAAATATTTTCATCGATTTATGAGCAAGTATTAATATTGAATCAAAATAACATAACAAATAAAAATAACATCCCCTTTAAAAAAATTTATAGAATACGTATAAATTCATTTTTATATAAGTTTTGATAATGCTATAAATAGATGCATGGTTAAAATTTTGAAGAAACTTTTAAAAATGATGCTAATTTTCGAGGAACGGTCCAGAATAGTGTTGCAAAACATGTTTAAAATGTTTTGAAAATTTATTAACATTTAGATAAACTGCTTTAAAAAATTGATGTTAATAAAAGGATGACTTTGAATGATGTAGAATCTAGTGAAAATAGTGTAGAATGCTCTCAGATGATATCGGGATAAAAAGCAAAATTTGCTCTTAATTTTAATGCATCAAAATAAAAGAAAATAATAATGTTCGCAATACACGCATTTTTAATCCTATTATTATTAGAGATTATTAATATTATTAGAGATGTAGCACTGACTTAGTATCATACATACAATTAACACTTCTTTGAAATATGAATAAATTTGAGCTTTTATACGTTGGGAATCTCAATAATTGTCGTAAGCAGAAACCATCTGTCTTTCATATTTCTAAAAAAATTGGGATTTTTACCAATATATTACAAACGCACTATTGCTATAATCTCTTGAAGGCGAAGAAATGTATTCCTTTGCCTCAAGAAACTAGTAAACAAAATTATATTACCAATACATAATCATTTTACCATCTTAAATGCTGAATCATCGTTAATATGAATTTTTGATTACGCTATCCTCTATTAGCTCCCAGATTAATTCAAGGTTTGTCTTTCCGGAAATGCGACCTCAGATGTAAAAAAAGAAATGATAAGGCATGCTTAAAATAGATGACATGGGGAATAAATGAATCTAGACTAGGGACAGGGTCATTAAAATTAAGAATAGAAAAGATATCAATTATCGATTGTCTTCCAAACATTAAAAGGATTATATATTTTTATAATATACAGTTAACGGAGGAGTTTTTACAAAATCATTCTGCCTTTTTTTTTTTTGAATATCAAATATGAAAGGGGAAAAAAATGGAACTAAACAAAAAATATTTTCAATCTATGATTTCAGTATGTTGCCGAATAACGATTTAAAAAATTTTGGAAATTTTTGTGCAGTAAAAGTATTTTTTGGAGGTTTTAGAAGCGCATATGAAGCTAAGATGATAAGTATTCTTCGATGTATTATTAAGAAAATAAGCAAATAGAGAGTAAAATGATTACGCTAAAAACGTAGTAATGAATGAAGATCGAATGAATAATTGTTAAAATGAAATTGTTTTCTATCGCAAAGATCCGAATGTCCATACGCTTCTTTTTGTGTTCATGAACCTGATTTGAAAAAACCCACATAGTGTTCTTTTATTTTCTCCCTAGGTTCTCTCTCTTGAGTAGGAACAGAACTCAGTAACTATTTAGATTGACCAGGATCATTGAAAAATTAATTAATGAAAAGTAATTAACTTAAGTAATGTAAATAAAATAGCTATTTGTATATTAAAAGCCTTACACGTTGTCAAATATAGGAAGTATAAATTCTCCGTTGGATTTAATGTTTAAAGAAAGCAATATTTTTAATTATTTTTAGTTTCAATAACATGAAAAAAACATATTGATGAAAGTTTTGATGAAGCAATAAAGTTTTTGAATTTAATTTCAACAATAGACAGCAATGCTACAAATAGTGTTTATATTTAAAAAAAATTCTGGAAGAAAACTGATTGTTAAGAAAATTGTATCACTGAAATAATAATTACAGATTTTTAAAGATACTAGGTGAATAATTGTTGAGAAATTATTGGAGGAACACTACGCAAAAATGTCAAAATTTGATCATGTTTGAAAATTTAAATGAAATTAGTAAGAAATGATTGATTGTTGAAATTTTGAAAATAGCATCATTACTCTTGGATTTGGAACCCGGAATAGCATGAATTAAATTTAATATTGCTACTGTTTGCAATTACAAACATCTTGTGAAATACAGAGATATAGAAACAAGCATTTTATGTTTAATATTATAAAATAGAGAAATATTAAATAGGAATAAAGGAAGTACTGATAAAGCTCTTAGTTTTCCTCAAGGACCTACAAAAAAGGGAAAAAAACCTTTTCATATTTTCTCCTTTTTTATATAATTTTAACGAATGAATTAGATATATGCTATCTAAAATATATAATCAAACTAGCTGACCTGGCAAACGTTGTTCTGGCATTTAAAATAATTTCTAGTTAATTAAAAAATAACGAATGTATTGTAGGTGTGTGGGGATGAGATCTAAGACGGAATGAGGAATGAAGCGCTATAGATGATGATCGCCGATAAAACACACACACACACACACCAACCATTTATTTTCTCAATACAATGTATTTCATGAATGTAACGAACATGTACACTGTTTGATCTCTTAAAAGTTAAATGTAAAGTGAAAAAAGTAATATATTTTTTATCCTAAAGTATAAAAATGAAATAAAGAAAATCAATATTCATTTCGAAGAGCAATTGAGTGTACGATATTTTTTGTCAGTCCGTCTTTAGCCAACATAAATAAGCTCGATGGTTTGCCCACTCGAGAACATGCCACGTATAATTGTCCGTGTGAAAAACATGGTGTGCCCAAATCTAAGCCACAAACAGACATCGTTTGGCATTGTGACTTATTGATTGTCATTGCGAATGCCAATATAATAGGAAATTGAACGCGTTTGAATTCAATTGGCACGTCTGTGAGAATCATTGGAATTCGTCGCATCAAAACATTTTCGACTCGGAATTCAAAATGGTGGCTCTGATGACGTTTTTCATCAATTTTTTAATGACCAATCGCGTGCCATTGCGCAGTCGTGGTGGGTTCAAATTCCGAAGTAAAATAATCAAAATGTCACTTTCTGCCAGCCACGCATGATTCATGTAATGTGTGCGTACATCGGGAAATATGGTGTCAATGAGAGCATTTTGCGAATCAACGACAGTGCAGAAATTAGTGAGCAATTTTATGCCTCCAGTATTTTCAAACACAGCAACGTTTCCATCGCCGATATCTAACAATTGGTCCGAGAATGTGTCAGCAGACGTATCTTATAGCATTTGGACGCGCATGTTTATTTTTAGCTGGACTTGTTCAACATTATGCCACAGTGGCAATTTCAAGCAAGCGTTGATCTCATCAGAGTACGTTGAACGTGGAATAACGGGATATTGACACCCTAATTACCTAGCGTTATGAAATATACTTTACGACCTATTCTCATATCTACCAAATACATATAAAAAATTCATAAAAATCGGTTGAGCCGTTTCGGAGGAGTACGAACACAAACACAGTGACACGAGATTTTTATATATTAGATTAGAGTATATTTTCTATTTTCAAATTATAAAATAAGTAATTTGCAGTCACTAATTATTTTATATTCAGCAAAATATGAAAAAGTAAGGATTTAACTGTATATTTTAGAAATTAAGCGTTAATCAAAAGTATGGATGTTTTAATTTATGGAGAACATTTAAAGGATTAAAAGCATGGTGCTTGTAAATATATTATAATGTGCAGAACTTTATTATTATACTAGCCTTCAAATTTTGATAGTCATACCAAACTTATACAGTTGTTTAGATCGTTTCGTTCAATTTACTATACATATTTTGCTAATTTGTTGTCATTTCCGGTAAAACTTCAACTTTAATTTAATGTGAAATGATGAAATTGCAATTAATATAAAGATATTTTTTTAATAAAACCAAGCGTTTTATTTTATTTATCATCTTTATTCTTATTTATTTATAATTATTATTATTGAATATGTGTATTGCAAACAGAATCGCTCGGTATTTAAGTCTTATGTGAACTACAAAATATTTTTCATAATTTATGTAATATTTCAAACAATAATTCAACAAAAATTTCTCAGATTCAGCATAAAATTCAGTTTTTAGTTTTGCTTTCAAAAGGATTGAAATGAAATCAATAATAATATTTTGTTCCGGCCTATAAATATATTTCAAAAATTATGAAGTCTAAATTTAATGCAGTAAGGAATCATATTCTGAGAAATATTCTGGACACACCAAATTTTAAATAAATGAATGAATGTTTCTATTTTCCACGATCAACTAAGACCTATTTATGAAGTTTTGAATGTTAAAAATTTAGAAAAACTCAACATTTTCATAATTTTAGGCCAATTAATCTTGAGAAACCTGCGCGCTTATTGGCTTATTTTCTTTGAAACGATCGATGGAAAAACTAAAATTATCCTTTTTTTAATTGAATTGTGATATTCAAATTTTCATTAATCAGTCAGTTTAAGTGATTGATTTAGTTGATTGGAAATTAACTCTTTTTATTTAAAATATTAGTGTTTCAAGAACATTTTGTTATTCGTGATTTCCACAGCAGAAGCTTTATGTAAAATCAAAAATTCGTTATTTATTAGAGCATTTATTGAATCAAGTTACATAAAATATAAACATTTTCTATTTAGACATTTTAGCAGATCTGTTGTGTTCGTGCGTCAACAAAAATAGAATACAGACAAACTTATTATGAAACTAAATCTTATTACATTATAGATAATATTATCAAATTTACATCAACTTATTTTCATTCAAAATTCCAGCATCGTTTTTAAACAACAAATTAAAAGTTCCAAAAATATCACTGTTGACAATCTGAATTTCACAACTATTTACAAAATAAAATTTATAATTATTAAAATAATCGTTTGCTACTTTTAAATAAAATATTTACTATTTATGTTGCAACAGATCATAAAATATTTTTTTGAATTTATTTTTTAGAAAAAATAATATTTCATATTTGTTTCATTTCCTACAGACACGTGCCAAAAATTATATTTTTGCAGATTTCATTTCCAAAAAGATTTCATTTATTTTTAATTGGAGCTTTAATCAATGTGATGGCAACACTTTGAAAAAAGCTAATTTTTTCCCATGAATGCGAAACGTGCTCGTGCAGCTTAAATTTTATTTTTATTTTGTACGAAAAAAATTGTTGAAAAATATAGTTAAAATATTTATTTAAAAATTCATTAAAAATAGGAATTTAATTTTAAGGTTAAAACATTGGTATCATTTAAAAGATAAATTTTTGATCTTTAACTTGATGTAAAAATCTTTTTTTGTGCGGTAATATTTTCGGAAGTTATAGCAGAAACACGCCAAAATTTCGCTTAATTTTTAAATAAATAAAATTCTAGTTAAAAAGTCGAAAAAATAACTAACCCCCAGGTGCACATTCCCGGCCTCCAATTTATACACGTGCCAAATTTGGTAGCTGTAAGTTGAATGGTCTGGCTTGTAGAGCGCCAACATACACACACACACACACACACACACACACACACACACACACACACACACACACACACACACACACACACATTGAGCTTTATTATAAGTATAGATTTGCACCACTTTTGCATTAATATTATAATTTGCACCACTTTAAGTATGGCAACAGCTAACTTTTTTTAAAAAATCGTTAGAGGTAGGTACGCTTTTTCCAGTCGGAAAAATACAATCAATAACGTAATGAAATATATATTTTTGAATCAATAAAGTACAACTGAAAATCATTTTTATTTCTTATTAATAATATTCAAAATCGCCTTTTTGATATATTTAGAAAAAAAAAGTTTTTTGCCTTTACATTTTAACCAAAAGAAGTGTCGCTCTTCTGGAATTAAAAAATGCCGAACAATGAAGCTTTGAATTTTATTATTTTAAATTAATCAACGGGTGCTTCAAGGACGTTTCACCATTGACCTTCGTATATTCCTGAAAGCATTCTTTATCTAAAGTAATGATATTTAATGTTTCTTGACTAACTTAGCTGTAATCAAAGAACAGTGGAAATGTTTCTGTTTAAAATGTTAAAGTGACGTGAATATTGAAACATGACATATGTATAGTACTAAAGTATTGAGCAAATGTTTAGACCTTGTGATTTTTCAGTAGTAAAATTATTAAATCAAACAGCATAAAAATAATTTTTTACCCCTTTTTAGAGTATTTTCTAACTGTAATTATACACCTGTTTCTAATAGTTTAGAAATTAATTATTAGATTGTGATGAATTAATACAAACTCTCTGCTAAGAAAAAAACGAATATGATCTTAATTATTACTATTACGTGATTATACAACTTTTCGTATTCTTAGCTACGAATTTTAAAGTCTTAGCTATTCTTTAAAACATATATTCTTATGTTGAATTAGCGAATCAAACATAATTTCTGATTCATCATTTCTAAGAAACCGGATTCTTCTAATCGCATAGTTCAAAATTAGCGTATCTAATTTTAATTCTCACGTGACCATAGACTATCAAGTTCGTTTTGTACGACGCAAGGCACTTCATATGTTTTGATTCAAGGTATCTAAATATAGATATTCTTTCCTCAGAAAAAAGTAAAAAAGAAATAAATTTTTTTTCTAATGTTTTTACTCTCTTGAACAAAACGATCAGATCTGAAACGTAGTATATTAATATAAATATAGAACTATTCTACAAATTTTGATCGTGACGTATATTGTATGAATGGTTTCGAAACTGAAACGTGTCTATGTAGATCAAAAATAAAAGTGCCATTTAATGATTGTTCTCCAATTCATATATTATGAATGTCCCTATTTGAATATATTTCTAATTACTGAATGCAATGAAAATTTTGGAATGATTTATAATTGATAATTCAGTTTTGCATGAGATTTTATGATAAGATATTCTTGTCTTATGATATCAGAAATTCATGAATTATGATTTCCTATCGGAGATTCATAAGTTATGATTTGCTGTCGGAGCAATTCATTAATTGTAGGGATTGAAAATAATTTGTAGGCATACAGTTTGATAAAATATTATAAAATATATGAAGATAAATTAACAATGCTTTATGACATGATGTCGGAGATTCACTAATTGGGTTGAATTCAAATTATTTTCTAAGTATATAGCTTATTGCACACTGTTTATAAAAGTCTGCGTAGTTCTGACCTTAGACTGAAATCCCTTTCTTGAACTTCACAAGCTCTTATTGAATTTAAATGAAACAGCGTAGTAAAATTTATTCGTTTTATGAATGAAGGAAAGTTACATAATCTATTTCAGTCAATAAATAATAATTCTTTTTTATAAATATAGTGAAAAACGTCGCAGAATTCAAATACGATTATTTTTCATCAGAAAGATTTAGAATTTTACATACACAAATTTCTTTCATGAAAATTATTCGCCATTTATGTTAAAATACAAAAAAGTAAAAATTTTTTAAAGATGCGCAAAATTTTCTTCGAATTCTAAAATAGTATTTTAAGAAATTCAAATATACTAAATTAACATAGATAAGTTTATAGTTATTTTAACTAAGATTTACCTTGTAATTCTTTAATCTTACAAAATAACTGAGAAAGCTTGCAACGAACGAAAATTTCGTTTTCTAATCCGTATAATAATTTGTATTTAATAAGATTTTATAATTAGAGATTAATTTTGAATTTGTATTTGCATATAATTTTTTATATATCCATTCTATCTTTAGTGAATGTAATGTTTATGCATATGACACATTTTATTAGTTAGGTCCTTAAAAATTGAAATTTAGTTAAGAAAGATCTAAAAAATTCTATTTGGTAAATTCCTACGTATAATAACGGTGAATATGTGTATATCCATGTGTGTTGGCAATCTAGAGAACAGTCCGAGAGCTACCAATATATATATATATAATATAGATTTAACTGTCGTGCAAATTTTTTCTGAATTTTGGCAATTATTTTAAAATATTTTTTGCGTAATTCTTAACGATACATTTCATTGTTGAACTTCCACTTTCTTTGTTCCATCATATTAAGGAAAGCTATAGAAGAAGAGTGTTCTAGTTAATATCTGTACCTGAAGAATACAGTGGATTTAAGTATCGTAATTGTAAGAAGGTTGTTTATCCCCAAATTTATTTTTTTCACTATCATGTAATGAGACTTATTAGGATAGTTCATATATATATATATATATATATATATAATGAGTAGAATAAATACAAGATTATTAAAATAATACGACTTTGAGATCTGTCACAATTTGATGCTTAAAAATATTTCCTTGGTGGGGGAAAATATGAACAATAAGTTCTGGCGAAGAAACGTAATTTAAAGTAAACACAACCAATATTCTTGACGAAAGACATAATTGCCAAAAGCGGCTGGTAAATATTATAATTCGATTGAACAAAAGATATCTGGGAGTAATAGAAATTGCACATTATAATTAATGAGATAAACTAAAGAGATAATTTTATGAATGATTAAGGCGTATGTACCATAGTTTGTGATAGATATTAAAGCTGAGCTTAAAAGAACCTAAAATGTTTCGTGACAGGATGGATATTACATTTTAAAAAACGTTCCTTCCTTCTGTAAACAAAGTTTTCTCTGTTTAAATAACCTTATTCAAAAATTATAACGTTCTGTATTTTTAATGTCAAATTATATCATTATTTAAAAATACAAAAATGATCGAAATTCTAAAGCAATAATAGTAATTTTCCTAACTATTCTAATTAGAATATGTTCTTTCAAAAGCCAACATAGAAATAAGAGTAATAGAAGTAAAAAAAGTGTACTCCAGTTTTTCAAATAAAAGTACTTTTTGAATTACTTTCAAAATATAAAAGAAAATCGGCTATATTTAAAAAAAAAAACTTTTTTAAACCATTAATTATGAACACTATAATTGTATAAAATCAATAATTTATGAACAAAATAATTAAACATACAGCTGTAATCGGATATGTCTAGCTGATTACCATAGTTTTGTGAATCTCGGGAAAAAACGCGTTTATTTTTAAAATCGCAGAAATTAGCTTAAAATTTGTTTGAAGTTGCATGCTTCTCCCTGTGTAAAGGAACGGATGCATCATCTTACTCATAGCAATTTCTCTTTACTAGCCAAAAAACAACAACAACATCTACCTTTATCTTCATGTTTCGGTCTTAAATTTTGATTAACGATGGTGATCATGAAACGCATGAGGGTGGCAGGTGTTACGTCTGCGGTTTTAGCAGAACAAAGCACTCACAAGCTTAGAAGCCTTTTGAAAAGAGCTCCTTAACAAATTCATTTTTTTCCTATTAGTATGGACATTTAAAGCGTGAAGGAATAAATAATATCTCTGAAAAGATATCTTAATTATGATTCCTTTACATAAGATAAACATTTCAAAACTATCGCTCATTAGAATAACTTATTAATTAATCATATTATTTGATTTATAATTTAGATTAAATATAAATAAGAATTCATGATTATAAATGCAGGAAAGTTTTGGAAATACAAGGATTTCTGCTTGAGACAATGAGATATAATAATATAATGCAAAATTAAGCATAGCACAAGGAATTTTGTTTCCCCCCTAATTTATCCAAATAGTATAAATGATTATAAAACTTTTCTATCAGTTAAATTTAGAATAATATTGTATCTATAAATTATTTTATCATTAAAAATGGACTTTTAAATATGCCTTTTCCTGTGGCATTAAAAAAGTACAACAATTTGAAAAGTTGTTTAAATTTAATATTATTAGAAAATGATAAGGGAAGTCATGTCATGGATGATCTGTTTGGAAGTGAGGATATCGTTGAAATAAATTGGCAGAGTGGTCTGTATATAAAACTTGTAAATACTTAGGGTAACACCCTTTTGAATATTCATATCCACCATTGTACAGTAATAATTAAAACAAATATTAAACGAGAATGTGACATTTCTACTCTAAAAACTGCACGATAATCTTGTGTTAAATATAAAGACCATTGTTGTAATCGCCCATCATCTGTACTCAATATTTGAGACTAGTTTTATCATGTACAATCGTATAATTGTGGCTACTTTCATAGCTTTCTTTTTGATCAAATTGCTCCTGCTAAATCAAACAACTTAATAATGTAACACGATCAAACTCTTTTAACTTCTTGAGTTAAAAAATTAGACAATGGACACAGGAATCAGGTAAAGACAAAGAGAGATCATTTCAGGCGATGTAATTTGCCTTCTATTTCATGCTGACGATGCTACTAACTTTGATGGTTACAAATGGAGAAGAACGAAGCTATGTTATGTTATATTCAACAATAGTATGAATATGACTTGCAAGTAATTTATGTAAATACTAATAGAAAAATAGAGAATAATTCAAAAATTAAAATATATATTAAAGACTGTGACTCTATCATAATTTTGATTTTAGATGTAGTGAATCAACATGTCTATTTCACATTCCGTGGAAATGAGGAACATTTTTAGTACAAGGTTGGGAAATCGCGAGGAAAATAAGTTGATTCTCGGAAGGTGCAACAAGGTTATGCTGTTGTATTGGCCATATTTTCGATGACAGAATGTGCATTGATGAAGAAAAATCCAGTCCTGTGAGTGGTGATACGGTGAAAAGTTCAATAGTTCGAAAAAGGATGAGAGCACATGATTCGACATGAAAACACGAATGCCTTTTCTAGAAGCTGAAGCGCGTACGAAATCATAAGTAGAAAGACATAGTCGAAGCGTGCAGAAAACAAAATCACACAAATTGTTAATAAATAATCACAACAGCGCAAAGCACTTCTAGCAATTTCTCTGACGAACTATATCCCAAAAAGAAAATCATTCGATTACTCCTTTTCCCGACGCTACTAATTAATAATTACTGACTCACTCGACTACACTTTTTATAGTTCCCGGAATAAAGTATCGAATGTTCTAGAACAAACAACGGAACTTGAACCTTAATAGAACTGTCACCGAAATTCTCGAATATTCTTTCATTTTTGTCACCAAAGTCCTCAAATAGTTCCCAATGCCAGGGGTCGTTAATCTAGCATCTATTCAGTATGCATTAGAACTATTTCTTAACATGAAATTAACTAACTTCTCATGGAAACAATATTACGAATTCACGACAATATCTCCTTCATGAGAAGTTGTTGCATGGCCCGATGATGGCACTTTTGTACGATTCACGGCAACTTCTTCAGAGCACCCGAGCTCTATGGTAGGATAGAGATTATTAAGTTACGATTATTCTATGATCTTAAATTTCAATCATAAGATTCAGAAAGAGCATTTACTGATAAGCAATAGTCATAGATTATTTTACGGAATATAACTACTTGACCTTTTATTTCTTCAGCAAAATTTTTCCATAAATATTTGTGACTTTCTGTAGCTAATGTTACTGATAAGTTTTTTTTTAAATGAAACATAGATGCAATTCTTATTTTTCTGTTCACATTATTTTGGTACTTTTAAAATTATATAACAGAGTTTAACTTTCGAATAGAAATTTTTGGAAACCTAAGCTGGCACGAATCATTTAAGTGTAATAAATAATTATTGTTATTGTTAATAATATAATATGTAACAGGCAACACGACTGTTCTTACCTTGAATCAGATTTCCTTAATCATTGTCCTTTGAAAACAGAAATATTCAGTAATTTTATATGAAAAACTTTTCAATTATTTTTCAGTAAGTTTTTATATTACATACTTTAAGACAAAAATTCCATCTAAATAAAAATATGTCCTTTTAATTTCTTTCCAATTATGTTCTGAAATTTCATTTCCTCAAAATATTATAAATTATCTACCTTTTAAATTGTAAATTAGATAAATAACTAATAAGACCATTCGTTAAGAATAATTAAGATTGAAATTCTATATCTGCCTTCCTTTAAACAACCGTATAAGACTACAGTTTGTCATAGTCTAACCAACAGCAAATAAAACTAACCGATAAAATATTAACAAAAAAAAGCTGTTAAATAACAAAAAGAGAACATCTAGTTTTGCATAAGTTGAAGTTATCTGTAATTACCTCTGCTCAATTTATGTTACTGTAATTATTTGTGAAGAAACAGATATTCTAGCAACAAAACGAATCAACAGGATATTACTTTTTAAGTGGAGATAATATTCTGAATCAATAAGAAAGATAAATTTTGTTGCTTTCTCTATCATAAACATAATTTTTTAATATGCTGAGAAAGATTCTCGACATTTTTGGTGACAGATAAAAAAGCAAGTTTGTATCTTCAAAAATGATCCTTTCATTTGCAGCTTTCATAGCGGAATATTAAATAATATATATGTTTCTGAATCGTATTGCATTAATTTTGCTATTGTATACTGTGCTTAGATATTTTGAAGATAAAAAACATCATTTCACCGTTAAATATCTAAAATGAAAACAACCTTGAGATTTCGAATCTTTTTAAATGAGTGCCAAATGTTATTGAATGTCAGCATGCTTAGAACTTTGTTAGTGCTTTTAATATTGAAGTATCAGTACATGCAGAATTAATAGTAAAATATCGAATTTATATACCTGAAAACTTTACATCCATTGCATATAACTGATTTAAAAAATGCAATATTTTACTCATTATTCTGTAAAAGAAACCGCCATAAAACATATTTTATTACAATGAACCGGATTGGGTGTGATGAATTATTCGACTTGCTATTCTCTCCTGGCAGTCTTAATGAGTTTTTAGGAGTGCCACACTGAAGTTAACGAAGCAATTTGGACATCGGTAAAGAGGTGAAAATACCGATTGGAGAATAACGAGAACTTCTTTGAAAAAGAAAAAAAATCCGATATTATTCGAAAATATAAATCTATGCAATCTAAAAGAAATATTGCTCCAAATGAGGTATTAAATTATGATATACTTTTTGATGATATTCGCAGGTATACTGACGGTGGCTTGAAAATTTTATTTAAACTTGCTAAGATTATTTTCAAAAATTGCGCAATTATTATTATTAATTCCAAATGAGATTATTTTATGGCTATCTCTATCTTTTTGACGAACAGAAAAATTGTGATTCATTGCTTATTTGCTAATTGAGAATGAACTGCTCATTATCGTGTATAGAAATATATAATTAAAAGAATATTTTAAATAATAGAAAAGTTTGTGAATCTTCTCGTGATATGAAGTGACATCTTAGCTTATTTTTTGCAAATGGCTTAATATTTATAAGATCCAGAAAATTCAGTAAAACTTTTCATCATTACACAAAATACCAACAATTAATTTTTCAAAAATAATCATCTATTAGCTATTCCTCCTTTGGTTATGACTTTTTTTTACGAAGAAAAAGTTTTATTATTGATGGAGTGATTTTTCATTTTGAAGTTTATTGTTATTTAAATGCTTTAATTCCATATTTATATTTTATCGAACAGGTGAATTAATAATCGTTTTCCGCCTTTCAAGAAAGTTAAATAATTAAAGACCAGACTTCGATGCAAAACAATTTATACCTCTCAAATATTTTGTATTAAGTATACTCCTTTGGGTAATAAGACAGTTATTGGTTCATAACGAAGGCTAAACCAAGCCCCATTTTATCTGAAGTATTTAAACAACGGTTATATCTTTACCCCTATATTAGTTAAGTCTGCGTATAATTCTAATTTTTCTTTAAATATTTGTATCCTCTATGACATTTGTAAGTTGCAATGATAAATTCTGAGTGTAACTCCCAATTCTAAAATAAGCTTTCCGCTTTCTTTCTCTTTTGTTTTTGGGATACATAACACATATATTATAATATATACCTATCTAATTAGCAACAATATTTTGATGCAGTAACGTATGCATTAAAATTCGCATGTCACAAAAATTTTGCGATGCATATGTATATAAGAAAATATAAAAAAATGAATCGATAGCTGGATTAGAACAAGTGACATTGAATAAAAATCTTACAGACACATCGCATGATCTTTTATCCTTCTTTTGGGTTAAATTGACCAATACAATCACTGGAAATTTTGAATACATTTTAACTGTCAGAAAATTACAGAAAAGGACATAAACATTCAGCTTATGACATCAGGTTGACTATCATATTTAATTTAAGTATTCTTGTCATGACTAATGGATATTGAAAATATCACGTAATAAAGTTAAATGCTTTTCAAAGCTGAGTTTATTTCAAAATGTTTTCTTTCGTCTTGTATTTCTCAATTGTTTGTATAGGGAAATAAATAATTAGGACGAACAGAGACAGCTTATAAATGCATCCCCCCACACTAAATTAAAATATTTTCTTATGCGGTTTTTTTTTCTTCCCTTTTCTGAATCAGCTTTCCAACTGTATAGTGGAAATGAACTCTAACGAATGGAATTACATTTTCAAGTTTTCGCAATAAGATTTCTTTTTTTCTTTTTTTTTTTTTTTCTTTCTTTTTTTATTTTAGTATTCTTTTGCGCAGTGAATAATTAATTCCTAGGAAAACTTAAAATTAAGGGTTTTAAAATTTCAGGTTATGAAAGAGATTACTTTCCAAAATTTGACTGGTGAATAAGTTGAAAGAAATCAGTGGTGTAATATCGTATTTCGCATATCTACTGAACCATGCAATTAATTGCAAAATGTAATGAATCATATCTGTGGAGGCAAGGTTATAAGCATGTTAATGTTTTGGACACTACAAACATCCTTTTTCATTTTTAAATAGATTATACGCATTAAAATGAAGCTTGGGAAATGGTTTATTTACGGAAATGACGTTAGTTACGGAAACCACAAAATCGGAAAAGCGTGGGATGAGGAGATAGAAAAACATCCGAGATCATGGTGCTCACACTAGCGCCATCTGTATTCAAGCTGTTAAGTTATTCAAAAGAGAATTTGGGGGAAAAATGAGAAAATAAGATAAATGATGGAGAAATATTGGCAGAATTTAATACAATATGAATATAAATCCTGATCGATAGACAATTTATTTCTACATTAGTTTAATAAAAATTCATCCGCCACATTTCTTCTGATAAAAATAGCGAAAGTTTGTGTGTCGCATTCATTACCAAACATTCGCAAATTTGATGTTAATACACTTTGAACGATAGTAAAGTGCAACTAGATGCTATTTTTTAAAAACCTTACATCAGAATTTTACACAATTAAGAGGCAAATACAATTTTGGCATTTTTTGTCGCTAACTTCTGTAAATATCTGAACAATAGTGAAAAGTTGTATCTAGAAAACAAAAGAAAATGCTGCTTTCAGCTCTTTCAAAATGTTTAATTTAATTCAAGAATGTAATAATTTTAATTTCAGTTGTTTTTATGCGTGATTAAATAAATACATTCATTGGATAGAATAGAAATACTAATCGAAATAACAATAAAAAATATATGGAATGCTTTATTTGGATGCGAATGTGAACACATATTTAAATAAATGCCATTATATAAAAAATATAATGGGGAAGCAAGCATTACAAAAAGATGTTTTGCTGATGTAAGAAAATATAAACTTTCGATATTCATCAAAATCTCGAGGTCGAATACTTCGGCGATTTTAAAATTAAGCGTTATTATTTAATTTCACTAATAAGCTATTTAAGCTATATACAAAAAATGTAAAGACATAATTGCTTTATTTTATATAACCTATTTCCTCAAAATCATAAAATAATTCATATTCGAATTCTAATTTTTGTCTAATCATGGGGTACAACACTGGAATAAAAAACTGAACTATGAATTTCTACTTAATATTGCGATACCAAATGTTTTGCAGAAAGATGCCAGGGGAAAAAAAAAAAAAACTTATAAAACTTTGATCATTTAACAGCAGGCTAACTGTTTTTAATAGTAAAAAAAATACACAATAAATTTATGTTATTTGTTAATACATTTGTCGCAAGTTTAAGTTTGTGACCTTTACTTCTGTTAATTTTTTTTTGGCATAATTAAATAGTTTATTTATTTTTTATAATTTTAAACGTGCCGAATAAGTTCCAAAAATTATTCAAAGAAAAGAAAGAGAAAAAAATACCTCAGATGTTTTTGTTTAAATATTTATTATTAAAAAAGTTTCGAACCATTTCTCAAATATCGTAGCATGATCAGGTTTTAGAATTGATTTCCATGTCTTAGCTTAATTTTATTAGCAGTTGCACGTTCTACTCTGTGTTTCTGTGGACAGAATATATTCCTGTTGATCCGTCAACCGCTTATATGTTTGTCTATAGTTATAGTTTGTTATATAGCAGCATTCTATAGCTTAAATTTCTTTAATTTCTCCCACATAACTATTTTTTTTTCATATAATGCAATTCACTTCATGCAATTTACAAGTAGTATGTCAGAACAAAATATAATGCTTATCTCGGAAAATTTCGAATTTGAAAAAAATTATTTTTCACTGAAATCCTTCCTCAGAAAGTTTGGTTGGTTATTAAGGTGAACATTTAATTATAACTTCACCAGTAACATGCAATCAAAATACAAAATTTTAAGAATAATAATATTTTACAGGATATAAACTAATGGCTGCAAACTTATGTATAATAGATGCATAAATTTATTTCCAGCCGACAATGAATAATATTATTGCAATTAATTTTTAATTCAGTTAATTTAATTGACTTTAGAGTTCATGAAAATTACATTTCAACAGTTTGTTTACTACTTTCGCACTGAGTGTTTTTTTATTGCTGTCATTTAATTAAAAAGTATGCTACAAAACATACATTAATTAACTTCTTATTTAAAATCTAAATGAGCTGTTGAATCACAATTGATCAAAACAATTGCAGAAATATTGAAAAATATCCTTTAAAAATGAAGTATTGAAGAAAGTCAAAAAAATTAGAGAAATTCCTAATTAAAATACTAAACAAATATCGGGAAAATAAATAAAATTTATTATTTTTTTCATTTAATAGCAGTGAATTTATTATCGATAAAATATATTTATGTTAAATTTGTTACCTCTTAGATTTTTCAAAATGTTCTAAAAACATGCTCAGCGAATTTTATTTAAATATGTCATATATTTACACAAATAAAAGTTGTCTGTAAATTTAAGAATTTGAGATAATGACAGTTAAAAATTTGAAAATGGCTTTAGAATCGCCACTTTTTGTTCCTTCATCTATAACTCTCATTCTTAATATATCACTTATTTTTCTATTTATTCATATCAGCATTCCTCTTTGAAAAAATTTCTTTTTTCCTTTTATTTTGAGAAAAGAAAAACCGATCATTAATTTTTATCTAACATATCGATCCCTTAATTTTTTGTTTGTCAGCCGTAACAATCAGAAACACATGTAATTAAAAAAAGTTGTGGTATTTAAAAATAATTTTTGCTACGAAAATTTTTCACTTGATTGAATGGCATCATCATAATTAAGGAAGTTTGAAATTTTTAGTGCAATAAATGCTTTTTTTCGAGCAACGGTTCACAAATGCCTTATTTTAAATTTTGCCCAGTATTGATATTATTGCAGCAGAGCCTTTCATTCTCTTTGTAGTCAATATACCATTTGTTGAGATCACTATACTATCATGAATTTCACAAAATACACAATTTTTTCTTCCTTTGACATTCTTCTTGCCAGTGCAGGATTATGATCGATTATTCCTCAAAAGGAATTTTTTTAATGTACTATTGCTGTATATGTCAGCCATAAATAAATAGATTAAGGACCATTAAAACCTCCTTATACCAAAAATCTATTTGACAATTGAAATAAGTTTACGGATACAGTATATGCCTGTTGTTTGAAATATCAGTTACACTATATGCTTATTATGCCAGTTACACTATACGGATACACTATATGCCTGAAATATCAGTTCTATCTGTATTGCTATATAAAAACAAGACACACTTTCAAAGAAAAAAAAGGTGATAATTGTTTAATACTTAGCAGACAATGAGCCACGCAATGTTGGCGTTTGAATGCATGAATTACTGGAAGCGAAAAAAAAAAAATATCCAACTTCCTGCAAGCGAAGTGTTACTTCCGGTCAAAATTCCAAATCTTACTAAGAAAACGAAGCAACTTTCTAAGAAATATTGTAGGCAAAAAGTTCAAGGCAGATTCGAAAATTTAGTCCGAAAGATATCTTAATGTTATGAAGTCAATTGGTTGCATAATAATATTTTGGGTTCAATTTATCTGTCTTAATATTGTTTTAAAAATTTACTCTTATTTATGGCAACGCTAATGAACATACAAAATATATTTACTGTCGTCGGGACACTCTTGTGTATAAAAGCAATAATTAAACAATGAAATAAATAGACAATTGTAAAGATATAAAATGGATTAATTGAAAGGTTAATTTTTGCAATGAGGTGTATAATTTGTTTTTGTACAATTTGTTAAAAAAATATCGAAGATTTTGATTAATATTTTTAAAAAAATTTACGAAAGGTTTATTTTTAATGAATATATTATACTCCCAAAATAACTAAGGGTCAAATTTGACAGGTTCAACGGTCTATCATCTTATAGAGCGTTTTCAGTTATCTTTTTAGTCATACATGTTGGATGACATAATTTATTGATAGTATGCTAACCTATAAACATTATATGTTAAGAAAATAAATGCACTTATTAAAAATATGTAAAAATTCTGGGATTTTATAAAAAAAATTGACTTTCCCACACATATACAACTTATATTAACTTTGACAACAAGACACTGAATTTAAAAACTCTTAATTTTGAATATGCAAAAGTCAGTGATAACATACGCATTAATAGATTTTCTAATATTCCGTTTTTGTCACAATTCATCTTCATAAAAATAATAAACAGGGGGAGTTGATTATTTTTGTCTGTTTGTCAAAAACATAGTTGTCTCAACGAAATTTTTTCACATTTTTTCTTATGTTCCCTTCCTCTGCATAAATATTGTGGACCGTCAATAAGTTCGTGAATACTATGAGTGTTCAGATTTTTATTTTCAAACCCCACATATTGGTGTTTTGTGCTTCTTAATATAATGAATAAAACAGAAAATCTGAATTTGTGACGTTTTTTACTGAACACCAGAAACCAAAATTTGACACACGATTTCAACTTTAATAAGTTATCAAGCTAAATTTCATTTATCTACATTATTGCGGTTTTTGAGTTATTATATTTATGTTGCTTGCGAATGCACAGACTAATAGACGAGCAACCCATTAAAAGAGTGGGTTAAAAATGTGAACCGAATCTATACTTTATATATTTAAACTGAGTTTTAAATTTTATCTATCTACTCCTCTATTTTTGTAGTTATTACATTCCCTTGCACTTGGGAAGGCAGACAATAAAAAAAAAATCGCGTAATTGGATTTCATATAAAATATGCCAACAAGAATTTTTAAGATTGGTTTAAAAGCCAACTACTAACAAGAATCATTAAATTATTTAATTATTCTAGTTCAAAACGTTTTTGTGTTATTAAGTTCTGAGACAGACATAATTCCAAAATTTTGTTTTTTTCAGATTTGGAGAGGTATTAAATGTGAAGATTTGTCAAAATCTTATGGTCAATATTTTTGATGTTTTCAATACTTTCTCAGCATGTACTTTGTAAACAATAAACAAATAAAAACACATGCCATAATTGTAATCCAATACTATCTTTTAATAGGCTATTAGTACCTTTATTCCATTAGATTATTAATTTTTAATTATATTTCACTGTTTAAAAAAGTTTCTGTGATATAATTTTAAAAAAAAGTCGTATTGCACCTGTTTTCAATTCTGTTGAGTTTATTTTAAACTAGCCGCCTTTGGCGACCAGCCGGTTCGCCAGTATTACCGCTCACTACAATTTTCAATTAAATATTTTAAGTAACTGGTCTCTTAAAGGATTCTCAAACAAAACATTTTTAATCTTCAAATTTTGATAGTCATAGCAAACTTATACTGTTTAGATCGTTTCGTTCAATTTACTATATATATTTTGCTAATTTGTTATCATTTCCGGCAAAACTTCATCTTTAATTTAAAATGTAAATGATGAAATTGCAATTAATATTAAGATATTTTTTTAAAAAAAACCAAGCGTTTTATTTTATTTATCATCTTTATTTTATTTACTAATTATTATTATTATTGAATGTGAGTATTGCAAACAGAATCGCTCGGTATTTAAGTCTTATGTTAACTACAAAATATTTTTCATAATTTATGTAATATCTCAAACAATAATTCAACAAAATTTTCTGAGATTCAGCATAAAATTCAGTTTTTAGTTTTGCTTTCAAAAGGATTGCAATGAAATCAATAATAATATTTTGTTCCGGCCTATAAATATATTTCAAAAATTATGAAGTCTAAATTTAATGCAGTAATCCTATTCTGAGAAATATTCTGGACACACCAAATTTTAAATAAATGAATGAATGTTTCTATTTTCCACGATCAACTAAGACTTATTTATGAAGTTTTAAATGTTAAAAATTTAGAAAAACTAAACATTTTCATTATCTTAAGCCAATTAATCTTGAGAAACCTGCGCGCTGATTGGCGTATTTTCTTTGAAGCGATCGATGGAAAATCTAAAATTATCCTTTTTTTATTGAATAGTGATATTCAAATTTTCATAAATCAGTCAGTTTAAGTGATTGGAAATTAACTCTTAAAAGTCAGTGATTTAGTTGATTGGAAATTAACTCTATGACCACCATAAAATCTGTGCTTTCTCTTGCGGTGTATGCATTCTCCTTAATATCTGCACATCAAAAGTAAACATAACATTTCAATAGTTGCCAAAAACAAAAGAGAGATAAATGCAATTAATAAGCAGACGATATTTAGAAAAGTACAGATATTTAGACTGGAAAATGAAATTATCTGAAATTAACCACACACGCAGACGATATTTAGAAAAGTACAGATATTTAGACTGGAAAATGAAATTATCTGAAATAAACCACACGCGCAGACGATATTTACAAAAGTAAAAATATTCAAACCTGAAAAGGAAAATATATGTGTTATTCCATCAATAAATGCTATAAGTTTGTTTATATCTTCATTATTTTATGAGTCATTAAACATCAAAATGGGTCCGGGACTAAATAAACACTCTGTATAGAGAGTGTAAAAGATCATAAAATAATTTTTCTTGAATTTATTTTTTAGAAAAAATAATATTTCATACTTGTTTCATTTCCTACAGACACGTACCGAAAATTATATTTTTGCAGATTTCATTTCCAAAAAGATTTAATTTATTTTTCATTGGAGCTTTAATCAATGTGATGGCAACATTTTGAAAAAAAGCCAATTTTTTCCCATGAATGCGAAACGTGCTTAATTTTAATTTTTATTTTTTACGAAAAAAATTATTGAAAAACATAGTTAAAATATTTATTTAAAAATTCATTAAAAATAGAAATTTAATTTTAAGATTAAAACATTAGTATCATTTAAAAGATAAATTTTTGATCTTTAACTTCATGTAAAAATCTTTTTTGTGCGGTAATATTTTCGGAAATTATAGCAGAAACACGTCAAAAGTTTGCTCAATTTTTAAATAAATAAAATTCTAGTTAAAAATTCGAAAAAATAACCCCATGTGCACATTCCTGGCCTCCAAGGTATACACGTGCCAAATTTGGTAGCTGTAGGTTGAATGATCTGGCCTGTAGAGCGCCAACATACACACAAACACACACACACACACATTGAGCTTTATTATAAGTATAGAAGATAGATTACGTTCACCAATATGGAAAGATAAGGGTTTATTAAACATTATATTTCCATTTAAGTAAATAATTTTTTAAACAAAAAATACATAAATAATTGAAAAATTTTGATATATATGAATACTTTTTTATAAAATACATAAGGCGTATGTTACAATAGAGTTCATGTACCCAATGTTACTAGGGATTAAAATGTTTTCGTATGTAAGATTTTTACTTTTTTTAGTTACAATTTTAATTATCCATTACATTGTAAAAGATGAAGGTAAAGATGACAGGTGATTTCAACGACAATATTTTCCTAATCTATTTTATAAACTTTAGAATTCTTTTAAAGCCAATGAAAGCCAGTTAAAATATATTTGAAAATTACAAATATATTTTGGTAGCATTTATATCAAATATATGGAAATATATTTAATATCAAAAGATGAAAGAGGAGTAATTTAAAATTTCATATTCACTTAGCAACAGGGAGTAATTCAGAGGAGTAATTTAAAATTTCATATTCACTTAGCACAACCCATACCTATACCTATACCTATAAATTAAATTCTGATAATTAATTAAAACGAAGAAAAATTGTATGAAAATAAAATTGGAATCACTGAGAAAGTAAAATATTGTATTTTAAGATGGTATAAAAATATTTCTTATGGGATAATTTGTTGCGAATTTGTTGGAAGCGTTTCGATTAACTTTTAATTAATAGAATACATTATTAATTTTTTTACTTTGAGAAATTAATATTATTCTTTCTCTTGTCTTAAATTATAAGAGAGTAAAGCTGACACAAAAATAAGAGTAACAAAATAAACAATAAATATTTTATGTATTCCATTTATATATTTCTATTTTTTTTAACTTAAAATAACCACTAGTATCTTACTTTAAAAAATTACTATGGCAATAACTGCATTTATATAAAAGATTTAAAGGATTCAATAACACGAATTTTTAAACTATAATAAAACTTTGATTAATTACCTGATTTGGGTCGGCCAAAAAAAATAAATGTTATACTGATTATAACAAATATATCACATACATATGTTTGTGTTTACTGAAAGCTCATTTGTTTTAAATATGATTTGTCATTTTTCTGTGGCGTCACATATGCCACAAATCAAATTTTATCTAATGACCATTTTGAACGTAATTGCTTCTAAAAGTACATCCATAATGCTAAAAGTGACCAAAAAGAAAAAAAGGAAGACGAATTAATGTGTTCTTTTTTATTTAAAATGCCACCTCTAAAATAAAAATGTCACGTATTCATGAATAGTATATAATATACTTCAATTTTATTGATATGCATAACTTTTTCTAAAACAAAATGACTTTTCAAAGCAATAAGTTTGAATTCGTTTTTCTTTTTTTATGGTTAGTTTTAGCAGTGCATTGAAAATATTTTAATTAGAATACATTTAAATAAAACATCTTTTATGAATCCTACCTCATGATCCATGATCCAAAATTATATCCAGAAACCGCTCAAGTGAGATTTCTTCACAGATTTACTTCATAGATTCGGATTTAATTCTTTTCGTATAAAAACACTCAAGAGTCTTAAATCGAAGGATGTGTTCGCAAAGTAGTTTGTAAATTTCTGGAGGAAGTTAGAGTCAAAGAAGAACACTTTGGTGAAAAGAATGATGGGATAGTGTTCCCACTTTGAGCAACAAAATCATCATTTTTAAATTCCAGGGGAAACGTTTATAAATAACCACTGTGGACTCTTCCATGGATGATGTCTTGCGTCACTATCCTCTTGCTCTTCCTTATCTTTTTAGAGTAACGAGGTTTTTGTTGGCAGATGGTTCTAGGTAGGTGGAGAGTTCTTTTCCGATCCATAAACTTTTTCTGCCAACAGATCCTTTTTTCAGCATAAACATGTCATGATTTCAAAAGTCCGCATGGTTGTTAAATTTAGAATTTTCTTACCCACAGATCCAAAAATCCATAGTTTGAAGAATATGATTACATCAGTGCAAGCAAAAGCTACAATGTCTTATTTTCCCATCTGTTAAAATGTATATCTTTAATAAACTAAAATAAAACAAGTAATAGTGAAATAATAAAATGTTTACAAACTAGAAAAAAAGGAATATAGGAAAAAATCCCACGTATTATCGAGCAAACGATTTCTATAATTTTAAATTAAATATTTTAGATTATGAAATATTTTTCGAATTAAGATGGAAATTATTTTGTAACATTAGTTGAACACAATATTATTAAATATTTTAAAACAAGTCGATTTCCAGTAATATATAATTTAATTTACTGCTAAAAGTACTAGCTACTACTTCTGAAGTACTTCTACTGCTAAAAGTATTTCTGTAATTAAATGTATATATAATTATTCTTCATAGTAATATTTAAATATGGGTTCTGGAAACCTTTCTTTCTTATTCTGAGCTTAGGCCTATATTTAATTTGCAAAACTTATGAACAGAAAATTAATTAAATATGTGCGTTATTATAGGTTATTGGATATTCTCAAGTAAAACCAATTATAAATTAGTGATTATAAAGCATTTATAATCTGTTGTTTAATTCATATGATATTTTCTCTTATAATAGTAGGTGCAATTGCAAATATTCATATAAATTTTAATTTATTTTTAAAATTAAATATAGTAAAAAAATTTTCAAGCATTTATCTTCGAATTATCAATAGCTTTGTCAATTAATCAAAAGAACAAATAAGGTATCAAAAGTCCCTTCAATCGTTTTATTTAAACTTTTATACCAATAAAAACCTTGTCATTATTAAAACCAAAAATATTTACTTTTGATATTTCTATAAATAAATATGAATTTAAAGTAGTGTAAAACCTCGATTATTCGAACTGAGAAACCATAATCACCCTTAATAACCGAAAACTCTGTTAATATAGATTCAATTAAAATTTTTTACTTATTTTTAAAAATTCCGAGACTTATTCTTTTTTTGATAAAGTTTCCAAAATTATTTACTTGAAATTATAAAAATTATTTCGCAAATGTTATCATATATTAACATTTTAACAAACTCTTTTATTAATTGTTAAACATGAGAGAATTCACGAACTAATTTTCACTTTTCCCTTGCATTTTCCCATTGAATCTTTTCTTTCTGAAAAAGATATCAACTTCCAACTTAAGAAACTTTCCATGTGAGACAGACAATGACATATACAGGATCAATTTTTTTATGAAAAATTCCTAGAATTTGCTCAGTATTATAGGAATGTTCAAGAAAGGACGAATGTACCTTTTTCCCTAAATAAGTTTTTTTGAGTTATGAAAGATCACCACCCTAAAATAACCTTTTAATGATCCTAAAATTCGGCTGCAATGTTAGTGTTAACATTTTTTTCCGAAAAATCCGTTGATTTTATAAAAAAATAAAACATTCCTTAATTTCTAGCAACAATTCGATTAACACAAAACTCGGTTGATTAAGGTCCGAATAATAGAAGTTCTACAGGATTGATCTTTTTGAAAGATCTCAGTTTTGCGGATATCTAAAGTCGGATCAAAATAGTTCAGAGCATTTTCTTTTAACTTCGTTTTTTTTGTTCTTTTTTGAGAATAAAATAATTTGACAACTGAAGATTTTTTTAAGAGAGATTAAAAATTAGAAAAATGAAATTCTTTAAAAAGTTTGAGCTTTGTTACTATGTATTTCAATATTTAAAATAACAAACAAATGAAAAAGTCATTACAAAATTAGATGAATGTAATTTGAAATTTTTTGATTTTTTATGTTTATAATTATAGAATTGGTTTTAATTATTGTTTTATCCTTAGAGTATCATTCATATTCCTGCAAAATTTTTTTCTTAAAAACTTTTTAGAATTATATTTTCAAAAACAAAATTAAATGTGGCAAATTCTAGGATATAGAAGTATTTGACCAATATCGGAAAATTCCATCATGCAGCATACAAAACGAAAAGCAGATTCTGATATCTTTAATTGAAATTAAATAATTTTTGAATATCATAAAAAGTTTATTTGTTCTCTAATTCATAAATACGAAACTGTTTTAAAATTTGCATAAAACAATTTAATTTTTTTTTTTAAGATTAAAGTTCAGAAGTAAGAAATATTTGTTTGAATATATGTCTGGATATTTTTATTTCGGCAAGTGATATGCTTTATTATTATAAATCAAAGAAAAATTTAAATTGCGCAGTTTTATTTAGACATTTGTGCATTCATATATTCTACGTGAATTTAATTCCAATGCCTTTGTTATACGAAGAAAGTGGGATTATTGATCATTGAAGTATTGAAGTATTTTGTTATGCATCAACAAAAAGGAGCATTTCAAATTTTATCAAGAATTATTTTCTAGATCATAAAAAACCTTTCTGTCTATATTTCCCTAAGTCTTAAAAAACTTGTTTTCCATTTAGAGCAAAGGATTTTTTTCTTCTTATTTCTAAAAATAACAACTATTTCAGTTCCTTTGTCTATGGATCATTGTACTCAGAAGCGCCATCTATTGCAATTTTGAGAAACGAAATTTAAGCCACCGTTAAACTGAATATGAAACAAACGCAGAATTGAATTTCTCGGTAGTTTACAGATCCTTAAAATCCATTTGGAAAAAGAATTGTATACTACCTAAATGTTTGATATAGTACATTTTTCTATTATAAAACCAGTTTAAAGTATCAAATTAAGCATTTGAAATTTCTAGATAAAAATCTGTAAATGTTACTTTTCCTTCAACTATTTAAGTGAGGAGAGAAACTATTTTGTTTTCGTTAGAGATGAATAAAATATTAAATGAAATAAAGCAGGCGATTTAGAACAAAAAAATTATTGGTTATTTTTTAATTATAGGCGATACATTTAATAAACAAATGATTTTTTTTTGTCAGACAAGATGGTTGAAAAAAAAAACCTGAAACCAAAAATAACAAAACGTCTGCTTTTTAAGATTATTTTCTAGTTCTACTAGTGTTAAGTTGTTTAGATAGTTATTTCATTTCCAAGTATTACTGAAAATTGTAAAATAACTGACTGATATACAAGGCAAGAAATTTTAAATTAAAATAGTTGGGGAGTTTACAAATTTTTCGAAATTAGAAATCTGCATGAAAAAAAAGATGAAATAAAATGCTAGTGATGTAATGAAAAGAAAAAGAAACTGACATAAGATTAAAATATTCTTATTGTAAGAAATTTAAATGATTAAAACTGCAAAATTTTAAAACCAGTTTTATTTAAAAATAAAAACAATCAAAAGGACTGAATAATTTTTTTTTCTGTGGAGAAAATGGAACTCATAGTAATGATTTCCATTCTTTATAAAAACAGCAAAAGATATTGACAGCAAAGAGTTATTCATTAATTTTTTATAGTAAAATTCAAATAAAATTTTTCTAGCTATTTATATGATCACGAAAAGAAATTGAAGTTGCTTTAGCTTGGTAATATTTTTAATCAGGAAAGAGAAATGAATATAGATCTTCGCACATTATGAACATTGAAAAATCTTGGAGCAATTTTACAAAATGAAAGCTAAAGTAAAATTTGAAATTACAGTCATTTTCAGAAATGTAAACATATTTTTAAAAGTTTGAATTAAGGTTTGAAAAACGTGACTAGAACAAAGGTTTTAATTACTTTTACCTTTATTTTAATGATTAAAATCATTTATACATAGTATAGAGAAAATATAGTAATCATCGGAAACTTCGAACTCGAGATTTCGAAGAATTTCCACGTTTTAGACTTCCTTGAGTTTGAAAAACACATGTTTAGAAAATATCCGTCTATCTGTCTGTGGCAAAGATAACTCAAAAACGTTTTGAGCTAGACGGTTGAAATTTGGAATACGGTCTTTACATAAAATATGAAGATTTTTGTAAAATTTTGAGTAAAATCTGTTCGGAGGAAATTCGTCCGTCCAGCTGTTCGAATATACGTTAACACGATAGTTACAGAACGAAGAGAGCTAGATAGATAAAATTCGGACATCTATAATGAAGACACATGTCAAATTTTGAGCCAAATCCATTTACGGGTTGACTGTCCCTCAATATATACGTTCAGGAACAAGCAAACGGGATACCATTAAGACGCAATGTTTTATATATATGAAATTTGGTATAGGATTTTGTGACTCCAATTGTAATCCTATGTCAATTTTTGTAATTGATTGGGATAAACGCGTCTAAAACATAAATTCGACTTTTGGATGCTTTTTACTGCATACCAAGGATTAATCATCAAATAACTCGCCAAGGAGGACACGAAAGCCATGTAAAGCGTTCTCTAGCATGATAAATTTATTTGAGAGTATGCGATGAAGTTTTGTGGAAAGCACTCTCTCTGGTTCCATAAGAAAGGTAAGCTATTTTATATCAGGCATAAAATTGTTTCCACTTAAAATGCTTGAGTTATTGTACGAAGATGAATACCTTTTGAAAGCGAATCTTAAAATATCCAGCGCAGCTGCTCATATTACAAATTATATATATGAAATCATCTGCTAAGATCTTTTTTTTCTCTATTAAAAACATTAATAAAATGGATAAAATTTAGAAATGGTGACATATTTTACACATACAAGCTTATTTAAAAAGCATAAATACTTTTCTGTTTTAATATAAAATCACCTACTATTCACATTTGCAATTAAAAGTCAAAAGTAATAATCAAATGATTATTACTATTGTAGTTTAAAATGTAAAACATAAAATTTGTCATTAATTTAAAAATGACTCGGGTTTTTTAAAATTTATCATTAAAAATGCCCGCAAAAATTATTTGTGGGTATTAAAAAAAAGACATTCTTCCTATTCACTTAAAAAACGAATCATTAAAAAAAATTCTTCTCATAGACCCATCCATATTAAGAGAATCGATAAAATTGTGGAAAGTGACAGGTTTCAATCCATTAATATGGCATAATAGAGGTAACCAAAAACTATTTTTCTATTAATAAATGTACGACACGCCACTGCCGCCACTCCAGTGATAGAGGTAATGAGGGTTTAACGAGAGAGCTTGGCTATTTTCTGACCCGACCAGATGATTCATTTATGAACTTAACACAAGTCATGCTTGGGATATTTTTTCCATTTTGTATTATCGGCTCTGTCAGAGATGGAATTTTAGCCTAATGATATTTTCACCTTATCTGGTTTTGTGTATTTTGTGAAGAAACTGATCCGTTAATAAAAGAAGAAGGTTGTCCGCACTCCATTGAGGGGCATTAATTATTAATATTTCTTTTTATGCTGATGATTTTTAGTTATGTTTTCACGTAATGTTTCAGATCGACGGATATGGTAATCATCTAATTCTTCTAATGATACTGGGAAATTATAGAATTTAGGATACTATTCTATTCCATTATGTGAGAGGAAATAGCAAATTCATAATTCAATGAATTCATCTAGTATAACAAGTAATTCGGAAAAATTGCTATAGATCGATGAATTCATCTAGTATATAAAATAATTTGGAAAAAATACTATAATTCGATGAATTTTTCTAGTCTATCAAGTAATTCGGAAAAAATGCTATATAATTCAATGAATTCATCTGGTACATCAAGTAATTCGGAAAAATTATTATAAATTTTTCATGAGTGAGTTAGAAATAACTTCAAAACGGCTTGATTTATAAATGAAAAATTGATTGAGTATTGGGATAAAAAATCCTCTTTAGAAAGACAAATGATCTGTTTAAGGTTTGAAGAAAATATAAGAGTACATCGAATACCAAAACTGTTTGAAAAATATGAGTTTATAGTCCTCCAAAATAGATTAGTGCATATAATAAATGGTACATCAGTATAATAATTGATACATTAATAAGAAGCAACGAGCCTTGTCAATTTCAAATAAGAGATCATTTGAGGTAAACACACTTATAGTTAAACAAGAGTTTCAAAGACAAGCTTCAGATGGCATATCAATCAGACTATATTTATATATGTAAAAATACAAATTAGCAGAACAGATTGGTCAAAATGGTTAGATTGGTTTTTCGCCATAAAAACCTCACTAACCAATTATCATTGTTATTAAAAATGTTTGGATGGTTAAATTTTGAAAATTCTTCTTAAACGTGACTATTAATGGGTCCTGGAATTCTTGAAGATTAATGGACTTGTATAAATCGGGTTGGATAAAATAATAATTTCCTAATGTACATTAAATAACATTATTTTTCTTATACAAGAGCAATTTTTAAATAAAACTATTGCATTGGGAGAAAATGATGTCCCATTTTTTTCTTCTTTTTTTTTAGAAGAGCAAAAATAACTATCAGTTGAGATGACAGAATAGAGAGCGAAAGCTAAGTAATTATTCAAGAATTGTTATTAAAATGAGTTCATAAGGTTCAATCTAGGCAACTTCTTGTATTAATAATAGCGAGATATTTCATATAGGTTTTTTAATAAAATCGAGCAAACAGTCGTATGAATCCAAACTGCATGCAGAAAGGGATAACATGAATTATCATATAATAATTTGTTAAGAATCTATAATATTTCTTCTTTGTACATTTAGTCTCAAAGTAAGGAAGATAGTTTTAAGGATATTTTCCTGTGTACCGGGTCAATGTTTCTTCACATTGGCGGCAAACTTGGCAGCCATGTGACAATTAAAATGAAAGATCTAGAAAATACAAGAGTAAGTGTGATATCCTTATACTTGGGTTTAAGAGATTCATTTAGGAGGTTCTGCTGGAGGATCTATATTAACCTGAAGAAATAAAGCGAATTGATTTGAGTGAATTCCTTTTTTGAAATGCCGATTTCATATTGACTTCCTTAGTTGTATCCCTTTATGTTTTACCATTGCTACGATTTGCTATTTGTCTGCGGGTTGTCCACTTCTGAAAATTATGTCTTGTGTATACTGCGTTTATATGTTGCCTGTGTTTCGCGTTTTCTTGGCGAATAGAGCATCGTTAACTGTTTCCGAGATAGTTGAAGTTAACATCGTGCATTCAACGGACCGATTTTCTTTAGAAAGACTTTAGACAAACTGAACATAGATATGATGTCATTTTCCTGAATCATATGAAAGGAGTCCGAATAGTATTCGAAAACGATTTGCACACACACACACACACACACACACACACATGGAATAATTCGATTTTTCAGAATTACGTGACAAAAGTTGGCACAAACAAAATCTCTTGATTTAACAAAATTTACTAAATGAAAAGAAGAGAAAACTAAAGGAGTGACAGTAGCAGCTAAATACTTTATACGCAAAATGTTAAACTTATTTGATTTGTTTTTAAAGAAGGCAGAATAATGGTTTTTATTTAAAAAAATTGTGACATCCAGATATATAAGTTGGGTGGAATCGGGAATTCTTATATGCCTACGGTAGATAACTGCAGTTATTTTATGATAAATGTGCAAGGATAAAACAAAGCGCAGAAAATAATGAAAACAACATAAAATGACATGAAATAAATAAACGATCTGGAACGGATTTCGAAATTACACAGAGATTATTCATATTTTTAAGTTTGTATGAAATAAACTCATAAACTATCAGGAATTTTGGTAATGAATTTCAAGTATAATTATTATTGGCTTCTTCAGAAGTAATGTCAGGTGTTCAAATATTTACCGGTACCAGTTTAATTCGAGAACCAAATTCATTTATCTGAAAGCAGATTTTTACTATAAATTATAAGAATAAAAATATTCCTTCAAAAGTACTCTTTTGGAATCTGTCCTTAACTTTTTTTGTTATAATGGAAGCTCAAAAATATATGCATCGGTTCCTTCAATATTTTTGCATATCTCATTTATTCTATCACTTATATTCTCGAACTGAACTGTAACATTTCACGAAATAGCAGTCACGTCACAATCAATTTAAACTTTTACCAAAAAAAGTCGTCTGCCTCTTCGTACATGACCTCGTTTCTATTTCATATTCGAGCATCTAAGTCGGCATTAAATGAAAGTTGGAGACATAATATTCTAAACTTATTGGCAATGTGCCCACTAACGATTTTTCGTTTTTTCCTTCATTTCATTTCATTTCTTCCATGCGTGTTGGGAATATCAAAATCGTTTAGGCTAAATTATTAATCTATTTCACGACGAAGTAGAATGAGAAGTAGTTTCATTTATTTCAGAATATACTTCTCCTCGGAGTCACATTTCACTTATAGTCTGCCCTGAAATTAATTTAGCTCGCTTTTCATTAAATGAAACACTTTTATATTATTGAAATAATCAAAAATAAAGAGACTATGCATTGCCTGTAGCTTATTTAATGTAATTTTAGTGATTAAAGATAAGTAACGTTCTTTTTTAACAGGTAATGCCGTTGCTCTTTCTCTCATTAGACTTTCAATTCCTTCGTTTTTTATCAAATGGAGAAAAGATCATTTGACGTTGGTCACATGACAAAAATAACTGTGCACGTCATTTCGCATCTAACTTCCTGTTATTTCGTGTTTGATTGTGACACCAAGCCCTACTGCAAGTTATGCAATTAAAAATTAAAATCCAAATAAAAATCTAACGATAACAAATTCAAGGGGAAAAAAATAAGATTTCAAAATTAAATCAGCATTCTGTTCTTTATGTCACTGTTTATATCGAACGAAATTTCTGATGTAAATACACCGAAGAGCTGGCTCACTTAAATCCTTAAATAAGATTGCACAAATTTATAACATCAGTTTTCAATTGTTGGAGCAAAACAATTTAAAAAAAAATTCTTCAAACTTTAGCTAAATTTAATAAATTTCATTATTAATAATTTTAACGTAATTTATAAGCTGTTTCAAATACAATGACGTTTTGAACCAGCTTATAAATTATTTCAAAACTGTGACTTCATATGAGGGGATGCTGCAGAGGCAATATTTTTGCATATATTTTGTATTTTTAAAATAATAAATCAAAGATTAATACGTTAAAGGACGAAAAATAAGTATTATACCTGGGAGCCACTTATCAACAGTATGGCACTACTCAAATAAATTTTTCCCTAATGTTATATAAAACCAGCAGGAATGGTCTCCTCAAAATATTCTCGCTTATTCTCCAATAAAAGTGTCATTCACCTTTCCCCATCCGCATAAAATTATGGTTCTTGGGAAAATCCTTCAGTATCAAAAATTCTCAGATTTTTATTTTAGGTTTTCAGTACATGAAATATTTTGGTTTTACCTATATAGCAACGAAAACCGAATATACATTTTGGAGGTTCTTATATTCAATTGATTCTAGCTAAAATTTAAAGCTTGCGGTTTTAATAACAAGATCACAGATCAAATATCATTTATTTTTACTGTGTTTTTGAGTTTTTATGTTTACATTTATAAGAAAATGCAGACAGACAGACAGATTATAAATCCCTTAATATATTTAGTCCCAAATTTGATATGGATCTATACTTTAAACGGTAAATATGTATAACAAATCTTATCCACCTCCATTTCCATTCCATTGCTTTGTAATAACCGTGTTTATTTGTAATTGGGCAACTAGTCAGATAAACTTCCTCCGAAAGGATTTATTCAAAATGTAATATAAATCTGCAATTATGATATATGAAGAACACGTACCAAATTTCATACTTCTAGCTAAAACATTTTTGAGTTATAGTGCATATCATAGATAAACATAATCCAAAAAAGTTTCTTTTCGGTTTCAGGAAGATATAAAGCATAACGATTTCCAAAATTACGGAATTCGAATTTTTTTGACGATTGCAATATTTTCTATTTGTGTACACTTCGAAATAAAATAAGAGAAAAGAAACATTAAATTTATGCTTACACTAAGACAGTTCAACAAATAAATAATTTCTGGCTATAATGAAAAATTCGGCCTTAAATATTTCGTGAGATGTTGCTTTGAAATGTAAGCACTAGTTAAGCCAAAAACAAATCGCCAAAATCAAATCAAATTCTGTTGGAGTAATGCACAATTTTTGTTTTAGAATTAATTACTTACGAACTGATGAACAATAATGCCACTCTGTTTGTTTTTATTGGAGAATCTATAAAACAATAAATAGAGTTATTCCAAAATGTAACATGTCCCTTCGTATGATATCCCAGTCATATGACACATGTCAATAAAGGTGTTTTAATTTTGGGAAGGATAGAGTCTATAAGAATTGTAACTTTAATCATTTGTACAAAATAAGAAATGAAATTTGTTCATGTTTAGTTCTGCATTTTTTCATATAAAATGCATTTTATTTATCCGTATTTTGCTTTAGTTATTCTGTGGCGTCACGTTCTTTTGACTCTTGAAAAAAATCTCATGGGAATGCAAAACTCATACATGTATGTAGAAAAACTCATGCGTGTGCTTGATGCTGATGCTGATGCCTGCTGATATGGATTCCATTTGCATGAAACTTTTCAGTTTTACACTTTAATTTTTATATGGAGAAAAATATAGGACTAAACATGAACAATTACTTTCCTTATTTTTTAGAACTGATTAAAGTTAAAACTCTTACAGATTTTCTTTTTTTTTTTTTGAATTAAATTTTGGATAAAATTGAAACTTTTTCTAGAACTTATTAGGCATCATTCAATGTTTTCTACTGCTACAAGAATTTCA
>JAPMOR010090217.1:286433-359973 GCA_026543865.1 Argiope aurantia | reverse complement strand
GGTAAAAAAGAATTAAAACTCCTAATAAGTTGTCAATGCTTCTATATTTTTTGCTATAACATACCACCATTTACGAGATACATGCTAAATTTTATTAGTTATAAAAATAAAATGATTTTATTTATGAATTTAGAATTTCATTCCATGCTCTTAAAATGCACATTTCCAATAAGCTTCAAAAACTTTTATTGTAAGCCATTTTTCTATATTTGGATTGAGTCACATATTATTTATAGCAATAAAAATAATTATCATGGCACATATAAAAAATAACAATTAATGTACATGATGCATCCCATATTGAAGGCATCATGTTGAATTTTTCCAAAAGGAAGAAAAAGAAACATTTGAACTTCGTTTTTGCTTGTTTACTCTCTTTTATTTGATGGTGTTTGGAATCTAAAGCATAGCAAAGTTACAGTAAATACGGCTAGAGCTATATTTGAATTTTTTTTTGTAATTTTATTTTCGCAAATTATAGCTAAAATCAATATAATTCAAAAATATCTTTAGTTAATTTGCAGGAAAAGTTGCAAAAAACTGCATGCCTTAGAAGAACATAAAAATGTTCGATATTTTTTTTTCTGCATCTCCAATTAATAAAATTTAGAGAAGGATTAAAACAATGGGAGAATTTCTGACTGAAAAAAATAGTTACATCTGAGTCACAGTCAGCAATATGAAAGTATAAGAAATTACGATAAGAATTAGAATGCGCACTTTTTTCTTCCAACTCTAATACATCATAAGCAATAAAAATTTCTTTCATCTGGTGATCTGTAAGGAAAGATGTTGACATATGTATAAACAGCTACTAAAAACAAAAAAAAGTGTACTTTGCACTGCCTTAGAGACAGCAGAAAACATATTTCCCATCATACAACGACATTTCATTAGCATTAAGATACACACTTCTCAGAATAAATTTTCATTGAAATTCAAATTAATTTCGTTTATTAAATTAAAAAGGAATTCAATTATTATATAAATTTCCGTACAAAGATCAAGAAATTTTTAAGATAGTAGTAGTTTAATGGGGTAAAAGTTAGAAATAGTTGCACTGTGTCAAACACATAGTAACAATTAAGTTTGGTTTGGTTTAGTTATATTAACGTTCCGTTTTAAAGCAACACTAGGGCTATTTTGGGACGGACCTCGTAATTTTGAACCGCTGTCAGATGACGAGGACGACACTTGACCTGGCACCCCCCTCTCCACACCAGCGGGAGGACGTATGGTCATGACGGATTTAACGCGCAACAGACCCCCTTACACGACGATTCTTCGGTGGAACCGGGTCTCGAACTTGAAACCCTCCGGTTCTGAAGCCGAGACCTTACCATCAGGCCACCGTAGCCCATAGTAACAATTAAAAATGCTTCTGAAGATTCCATTTTGAAAAGATGTTTGATATTTAGTTTAATCTGCAGTGCTACAATTACGAATTTGCTGTGAATATAGAATAATTTGTATGCGAGTAATTCTGCTGGTATAGATAAAATTATTTTTTCTAAATACAATTTGGCTTCAATCAATAATGTTATCAATATGAAATTTCAAATGAGTTTTCTTATCAATAACTTTTTCTTTTTTCATATAGCTATAAAATTATTTAATTATTTCTAAAGTGAAAGTTTCTGAAAGGGATTTTTTGTGTATCTCACAGATAATGTTTGTCCTTCCTGTCTGAATCACCTGGTCACGAGTATGTCCCGTCTTGTCCTTGCTCCCGAATAGTAAGGACGTATCGCAATGGATCGTACGAGTGGATCACAAGACAAATTCGTTCGATTCACGTGAGATTTTAAAACTCCACTTCATTTGCAGACGTCTCAATTAGGGATCTGTCGACATCCGCAGGATATCCGGATGAATTATGTCGGAATTTGAATTGAGAAACATGTAAACTTAATGTTTGGTTGCATCATTTTGTCGACATTATACGTCAGAGTAAACGTAATAGTTTTTTTTAAGGCAGATTTTTTTTTTTTTCGTTTCCATCGCCCATTTTGTTATTTTAAGAATATATTCTCATCCTTATTTCATGCCTTTTCTCCATAGAAGAGATTATGTATTTAATGGAACATGAAATGAATTTATGTTTTTCACATGAAAAATGTAAGTGAGCATGGCTCTTAATGTATCACTAAATATAGTCCAATATGATACAGAGAGCATATGCTTGCCATAAGACATATTATTAATCCTTCAAAAGTGTTTGATTCCTTTCGATCTGCCTAAAGCTAACTGAAGGCGATGAATAATTAATAGTAGCTTAAATTTGTATTAAAGATTTAATAATTCTATTAGATACACTTACTAAGAATCAATAAGAATTTCACACTCTGGAATATTTTAGATTTCGGAGAATCTGAAGCATTTCTTTATATTGCAATCTCCGGTTTCAATCTTATACTTTTTATAGAGAGATAACAGACATTTGCATTGCTTTCTAATAACAGACTTCTTAACTTTCATTTTAATTTTGCAATTATTACAATACATGCAACTTTTTTATACATTTTGATTATGGAAAACCAAATTTTTATTTAAAATGTGTTAATTGGAAATCTCCGACAATTATATTTTTAAAAAATACTTTCCTTCGTACTATGTTTGCAAACTTAGTTCCCTTTTCTGAATCTTTCATTTAGTTTTTAATGCATCATTGTCTTCATACAATACGTAAAATGAAGTATTTACTGTGTAGTTTTACTTATATACAAATCTGTTATGTTAAACTTATCAATCCATGCGCAAATAATTAAATCAACACATTAAAAATTAAAATGCTTTGCATAATTTCATATACATCGCATTGACTTCAATTACATGAAATATATATTTTTTCAGTCATCAAATAACACAGAAATTTTATATAATCACGCATTCCTTATACGTAGTTTTAATAGCAAGGGAAATCAGCATTCTGGAAAAAAACTGATCATTATAGGCAACAACTTAAAAATAAAATAGTACTTATAACCAATAGGATTTTATATATAATTTGATCTTCAAAGTTTTAAATAAATAATCTGTAATTCAAAATATTAATTAGATGATCATTTTTAGATCTTTTTATTACTGATAAAGAAGACTGGATTTATTTGTTATGGTACTCTACGCTCTATAAAAGAGAGAAACCATTTGACCGAGACAAACTTAATTCGACATATATGTATGATTCGGAGTGCGGATCAGTTACCTCAGCGCAGTTTTTAAAAAATTCTGAATAAAATTTTTAATTAAATAAAAATAAAGGGATATTTTTGAGTTTTCTGCAAAAACATCAGAGAATAATATTACAAAATACTATAAAATTCTTACTTTCAGATTCTTTTAAATTCTAAAAAAGAAAAATCTTTTTTAATAATACCAACTTAGTTGTCATTTCCAAATTTTCCGAATTTTTTTTGTAATTTTTAAAAATATTTTCTTGTTCAATTGTCAACAATGGATTTCATTGTTGCAATAAAATTCAAACTGCTTCCATTTTTTCATCCAAAAATTTAAAAAAATTAATAATGTCGTTTATGGATTATTAAAAATATTTTAGCGATACAAATTTAATTGCCAAGTAATATTTTTCCTAAAATGTTTACATTACTCTAAAAATATTTTTTTATATTAGAATTTTAAAAAATTATTTTTATCGCATATTTGAATACACTAAATTTCATTTCAACAATAAAATTCAAATAGTCATGTCATCAAATATTTAATTGCATGATTTTATTCCTTTAATTATTGAAAACTATGGCTAAGAAATGTGTGCAATATCTGTGCAATTTACATGAAAACTAAGAAAATGATTAAAGAATTATTACATATGTTAGAAGATACATGTAACCGGACAATTATGCTTTCAACAACATAATGGTGTCACCGGAATTAACTTCATTATATCATACTGAATAGAAAAGGTTAAAGCTACTAAAATAGCACGGTTTTAATATCTGTCCAAATTCGACCCTTAAAAATAATTGGTTATGGAAATTATGAGCATCAAGTTATGTATAAAGGATTTAATTAAAATTAAATCATTTAATATTCCCAAGTACCAGATGGTAGCCAAAGGCGTTATAAATGCAGTCATTATAATATTTCTGAATCAATACGTAAAACTGAACAGTTACAAAAAAAAAACCATCATTAAAATAAACTAGATGTGACTTTTAAGAAACAAAATAAAGATTCAGCATTTTAAAAAGTGCGTTTTCCGAGCATTTGAAAAATGTTTCAAAACCAATATTTCTCTTAAACTACATTTAAAAGAAAATAAATAAAAAAAGATCTATCCGTCTAAATGTTCAATCGATATTTGAATGAAAAAAATTAGCAACCGTGATGCTATCATTATTATCAATTTTCACTCACGCAACTCTCTCACAAAGACTCAAATCTATAAAAAAAATCTGAAAAATATTCACAGATTGTATGCACACTTTTATTTGATATTCCACCTCATCTCAAAGCCAATATGGGCAGTGGTTAATGAAACAGAGAAAAACACATTGTGAAGAAGATTGTTTACAGAGGGTTTATTGATCGGGTCGAGTCGGGCTTGGAACGGTTTCTCTTGGCAACGGTTAGCAGGCGTGTTATTTTATTGGGCCCTTAAGCAGCAGTGACCTGTCAGGCGCTATGCCAATTGGCTCACTTAGTGTAAAGCGGTAGCTCATTAAATGGAATTTCTTAGAGTATGCATGGCGTCTTACATGAATCATTAGTTAACCCTACCAATCCTCTTTTCTTTCGGCTTTAAATTTTTGAAGTTTTTTTGTTGATCGTCGTTTGGTGAAGTAATTGCGTTAGGGAAATGTGTTTTTACATTACGTGACATGTTTGAAATTATAAGTTTTACTACTTGCTTAGAGATCAGTATTGAATTATGCGTTTCTGTATGTAAGTTTTAAAAAACGCAACGAAACAGTTTTCAAAATATGCTCTAAATGTGTACTAAAAAAAGTGGAAGTTATTTTAACTATTTTTTGTTTGTTTTCAATTTATAATTCATTATTATAAATATTATTAAATAATAGATTTTTTTTTCAAATTCATCACCAGGTGGCATCACTTCTGTGGAAGCAAAATACGCTTTAAATAATAGATTAATTGACAATAAAGCTCACAAAATATATAAATAATGTGTTAATCGTATTCAAACTAACTTCAATAATGTTCGAGAAAATATGCATGTCTAAATTTCAATTCAATCAGGAAATAATTGAAAAAATCGATTACAAAACTCCATCTTTACAAACCTGAAACCAATAGAGATAAATAAAAACGCGCAAAAACTATTAATAACGAAATTAAATGTTTGAAAGGACTGATTGACGGTAACTTAAATATGGATCTTGGAAACAACTGAATACCTTTCCTAACCTAAAAGCTATGTGTTACATGTGCGATACTAAATGTTTTTAAAGCTTCTTGACTTTAGATATTGGTTTTGGATTTTAAAATATTGCCAAAACGAATATTTAAATGTTTTCAGAGGAGAAGGACAAAATTTATCCATTTTCCTTTTTAAATGCATTTTTAACTTTGATGATAAATTTTATTTCGTTACATTTTAAAATTTTAAATTTAAACGTATATTTTTGTTAAGCATCAGCTGAAGTCAACAAGTTTAATAACAACGTGTTAGCTCCTTGTTAATAAAGTACCATAAAAAGTTGTCAATAAGAGTTTTGATTTGTTTTAAAGAAAAGAGGAAATGTTTTCAAGAAATTTGTAAACCAAGAAAATTATTTATCACCCAGAATTCTTGCTAAAAAGATATAGAGTGTTCTATTCAAGAATTTAAAATAGAATGTAGTAAATGCGAAATTAGGCTAAATAATATTTATTATCTAAATTTAGCAAGAAAATATTTCTTATATCAGCAAATAACTTAAAAAAATATTTTAAAAAATCAAATTTTTTGCATGAAAAATCATATGTAAAATTTTTAAATAATCTTAAAATTATTTTTGTAATAAAGTGTTTTTAATGATGTGTTAATTGCAAATTACTTCTAAAGATATTTAAAGCTATTTTTATATCAAAGTGGTTTTTGCTATAAAATTTTACACCTAAACAATAAATTGCAAATTTCTTCCGAATTTAAGCCGAAAATAAAATAATTCAAAATAAATTTTAGCCAATGATGCAATTAAAGATAAAAAGTTGTTAATAAAAATTCTACTCATTTAGAATATTTTACAATAACTTGAATTCAAAATTTCAATAATTTAATAGCTTTTACTAGTTTAAAATTTTACTTATATGTTTTAAAATTACATCTTATTTTAAATTTAGAAGGAAACTTGGTAGTATATATAAAATTATTATTACTTGTATTATTATTTCTGTGATGAAGGTTTTCTTTATCGCCCTTTATGTCAAAGAGAAAATGTTAAAAATAAAGTGTTGAAAATGTACTTCAGAAGATGCCAAAAACGAGACAGATTAATATATTTGGCTCTTCGCCCATCTAGATTTTTAGAATTTTGTGAAAGAGTAATAATTAAGGAACACAAAACATATATAATCCAATTAAATTATTTTTAAATTTTTTTGTTCTTTATTCAATGAAAACTCCTTTTACCTTTTCAAATGTTTCAAATTTCAAGAAAAGCTTTTTTTTCATATATTTTTGCCTAGAAATGTTTTGCTTGTTATTTCAAAATATTCTTTCAGCTCAGAGTTTAATAACTAACTTCAAATCTTTTTATGAGTAGTATAGAAAAAGAAAGTAAAGTATTTATCAAAAAATTTCGAACTCGAGATTTTGGCGAATCTCCAAGTTTTAGGAAAAAGTTTTGGGAAATATCCGTCTGTCTGTGACAAAGAAAACTCAAAAACGGTTTGAGCTAGAAGGCTAAAATTTGGTATACTGTCTTCACACCAAATTTGCAGATTTCTGTCAAATTTTGAGTAAAATCTATTCAGAAGAAATTTATTCTTCCGGCTGTCCGAATATAAGTTAACACGACTACAGAACGAAGAGAGTCAGATAATATGTACAGAATTAACATCTACACTTATTAAAGTTTAAGACAAAACCAACAAAGGGTTGACTGTCTTTCGGTCTGTTCTTACAGAAACATGTTAATATAATAATTCAAAAACGCAATGACTTAAATATATCAAATTAGAGTGGGGTTTTGTGACTGCAAGTGCAGTTTTGTGTATAATCTTTGTTTCAATCGGCTGAGAAAAAAGTATTTAAAGTATACAAATTCATTTTTCGGATACTAATAATTACCAAAAATCTCGCCAGGAATGATAAGCTAGATTCAGTAAAAATGCTATAGTCACACCAAAAGATAATATTTTTTAACTGTCAATGTTATGCAAGGTGTTCTTTGGCCTGAAATATTTATTAGTTAGAATTCGAGAAAGTTTTAGGGTGATCATTCCCTCTGGTTTAGAATAAGAAATAGGGCAAGAATAAATAAAGCTTTCTATTTTCCCTACACATTCAAAATTGAATAAATGGCAACAATCAACATAATTGAAATAAACTTAAGAGAAAGAATCTAATTCCGAAATATTTACCTTGAGGTATTTGAAGAGTAAAGAATCGTCATTTAAGAATATATAAAAGACAAGTTTTTTTTAATAATTTGTATATAATTGCTCTTTATTATAAGCAAATTAAGCTACAATTAAAATTCAGGACATTAAAAGGAAAATTAACCAAATGAATGACTAAAAACAAAAACTGGTCGTTATTTGAAAATTAAAAAAAAAACGCTATTGTATAAATCGTTACAATGTTCCAATCAACAAAATTCAAACACTAATTTTTCTGCTTTTTTATAAATTTAGTACTACAAGTAATAATTTATTTTATTAATATGATTTTAAAATTCCCTCTTTAAGGAACACAAATAACTAAAATATTTCATTCCTATTTTTTATTTTATATGGATCATTTCACCCAAAGGTTTTTTAAATTTTTGATTAAAATTTGTTAATACAGTTATTAAAACAAATAAACAAAAAAAATTAATCTGAATAACAAATTTATTAATTTTTTTCTTCTCATAGTTTAAACAAAAATATCGAAGTCTTGTTAATTACATTTATAGTATCATGCATGTATAAAATGCACATCTCATTCGTATTTTTGATAAAAAGAACAACAATTTTTTTTACATAACATTAAAAAAAATGGCAAAAGTTTTCCTAGAAAAAAAATGTTTTTTCAGAGAAATAGTTATCTTTAACTGTTAACCCAATACAAATAAAAAATTTCAAAAAAAAAATTATTTCACCAGCCTAAAAACATACCAGTAAATTTCCAATTCACAAACACAATAAAAATAACATTTTGTATCCAGTTCAACAAAATTCAACTATGGAAGTATTCTAAATACATTTCCTATCTTTGAAAAATACATAAATTCTCCCGTATAAAGATGGCTAGTTAAATACTTTATACGACACGGAATCTGAACATTTGTTTTTGTGAACGACTCAAACTTTGTGCTGCATAATAATGTGAAGAATAGGTCAGAAATAATGTTTTTGTTTCGAAAAATGAATTCATTATATTTTTGTTTCCCTTCCGGAATCGTAATACGGAGAATTATGGGATTTGAAAAAACATTACTGCCTCACTGACCTAAATAGGAAATTTATAAACTTGGATTGGAGGGCCAAAGTAAAGTGTATCATAATTTTAAATTAAATATTACGATATTCTCAGTTTCTGTATATTATAAAGAATAACTTTCCATACGTCTTGTATAGTCGTCGAAAATAACACTTTTTTTAAATGATACTTATTACACGTTACATTCACAAAAAGCATTTAAGTGTTTTGCTTTTCAATGAATTAGATTTTCTCTAATATATTCATCTAACTATAATCGTCTGACTTTCACAAAACTTTCAGGTGCAAAAACCAAACTACTAATAAAAATAAGCTATTCTTAAAAAGAATTTAATTAAAAAACTTTTCAATTTTCTATGTTTATAATCGATTGGCCTTTTAAAAATTCTAAATTGTTCTATTTTATTCTTTATAATAAATTATTTCTGACATTCGGCAAACCAAAATAAAAAAAAATATTTTGTAATTAATGGTGCAAATATTTTACTTAATATTAACTAAATTATTTGAATTTGTTTTTATTTGATACAGTTCTGAAAATCTCTTTTTAAATTTTTTTCATAATACTGCTCTCAAAATTTATAGCTTACAATTTAAAATTCCCTTCACTTTAACTGTGGTACTCAGTTGAATGATAATCCATATTAATTATTTGGAAATTGACTGAAAATAAATAAAAATGTACTAAAATTATAGTTTATGAAAAATGATCATAAAATGATCAAGGAATTTTTATATTTCTAAAACTGAGACCTGCTTGGAACATTTGACTAAAACTTTAAGAAACTAACAAATAACACAAACTGTGTGCTTTGAAATAATAAAAAAATGTAAATAAGTATTTTGTGATTTATTTAATTTCAAATAAATTTTAATGGAAACGAAAAATATAATCTAATATTCATAAACTCAGCTGAATTTTGTTTCAGTGATTTTTCTTTATATGGAACAAATAACTTAATTTCATAATAGTTACAAAATTGTCTAAGAATGTAACTTTGTAATAGTTTGTGAATTTAATTTTAAATTGAAACAAATATTTACATCTTCATCAAATTTAGAAATTTTATTTGTAGTGCTATACAAATTAATTAAATCAATTTATATGAATTTATATATATAAGATAAAGTACGAAATTACATTTTACTGAAGTTTTTCCGAAATTTAATTTAATAAATGTTTTGGTTCATATTTTTAAGATATTATATGTTTTCCAGGTTTTTTTAAGAATTTCATTATAACTTGAATAAATGAATTCGAAAAGACATAATACACATAAATATATCTTATATTTAAAAGGAAAACTTTCTGTCAAAAAAGGCAAAATATTTTTAAGTGAGAATAACGTGATTTTAAAGATTCTATCGTATAAAGCTCTAAGTTAAAATAAGCATATTAAAATTCATTAATAAAGAAATAATAAATAATAATGATTTGTTTCACATAAAATTTAACTTATTGCAATAAAAAAATAAGAATGCAATGTTTAATTAGAACCAAAAGAAAACTTTTAAAATTAATTAATTAAAAAATGTAATTAATCCTTTTGGCTTATTTTTGACAGAAACTGGCTTATTGTTGACTGAGTTTATATTTCATTCATTCTGTCACTTAATTCCATAAAAGCAATTTAAATCAGAATATCTTAAATGATCATCTAATGGTCTTTTTGTCGGAAGAAATAAACTTTTAGAAGCTAGTTCTTTCATACAAATTTTAATGTGACAGCAGAGTCCAAAATAAATAAATAAATAAAAAAATCAACTGTAAAGAAATTCAATGAAAAAAGAAATTTTTAGGCAAATTTGAAGAAACCATTTAAATCGCAATGAGTTTCTAAACTATTTTTTCATTCTCGTTTTAAAGAATCTGAAACTACTCAAGGAAATTCTACAAGAGTTTAGCTAAGCATAGTTTAAGGAACTCAAAAATTAAAATTCGTAATTGGAATTTTTATATGGGTTTAAGGCATTGCAGTGACGGATTTCCAACTACGCAGACTAGGCAGCTGCCTAAGGTAGCAAGATTAAGCAAGAACCGCAAGCAGGTCGATTAAAAAACAGTATTTTCTTTGTTGACAAATAAATAAGTTAGCAAAAGATGCACATTCTATAAATAATGAAATATTAAGATAATATTAAACCTTTGCACTCGGAAAAGTAATTCGATGCATAATTATTCACCTAATACAAAGATTTGTTTATTGCACTGAAAAAATAAATATACATAATAATTTTAAGACGAATTTCTTTGAAAAATTAGTCTACATCTTTGTACCATTTAGGCGTTTCTAATAACAAAAATTGAAAAATAAATTAATTAAATTGTCAAAATGATGCACCGTCTTGAATGGTGAGTGGCAGGCACCATACGAGTGCAAAGGGTTAATATTTCATTAAGTGTAATAGGTCAAGTTCGAGTCTGTTTCATTATGTTCACACAGTTATTTATTTATAAAACAGTACTTCTTTTTTGATAATTTTGTGTTCAAACATGGATGCCGGTCACTTTGTAATCATAACATATAAATACGAAAAAATACATATTTGCATACTAAATAAAATTAAAATATTAACCTAAAATAAAACATTAAAACTTTAAAAATGCGCTGAAATTCGAAACACAATTAACTTATTAAAGGAAGCGCATAGTGATGCACATTGTCTAGGGCCCCAAAGTACCTAAATCCTCCATTGAGGTTTGGGAAGTTAAAATGCTTATATAGGATGGAATTGTATATTATTAAACTCATAAAAAATTGCCAGCAGCTGTATAACGTCTTTTTTGCAGATTTCGGCCTCACTTTTTAGCTCAAGTGGAATTGAAGAGCGCGAAATGTATTTATAGGCACAACAGGGATGACAGATTTACACTTGACTTGCACCACACTGAAGATGTTCGCTTCACATTCCGATCATATGACAGCAAAGAAAATATTTTACGCTGAGGTGGGTTTTTTTTCTTCGCATCTGCAGGAATTCCTATGCCCTTCTAGTCGCATTCTTTTGTTAATTTGAAGCATTACTAATTCATTATACAAAATGTCTTAGAACAGAAAATAAGATTAGACGCTTTTTTGTTCTTCAGAAAAAAAGTGGGCTTTATTTAATAAATTTGATTGATACAGGATACATCTCATCACGCACTATTTTGAAGGATTCAGAAATAATTTCAATGATAGATTAAAAATGATAAATTATATACGTAGATTTATTAAATCATAACTTCAAAATTGTATTTGTAAATAGCTTTAATTCTTTTCACATACAAAGAGGTACTTGATTCGTCCCTCGAATTACCGAAGTTTTCATATTTAAATCTATAATAATTCAAAACAATTTCAAATATAAAAACTATGTGGACACACTAAAGTGTCTCACATGTCTTCATACATTTCCTAGCCGCCTTTAGCGATCAACTGATTCGTCGGGATTGATGATTGCAACAAATTTTGATTAAATATTTTATGGAATTTGTTCGTAGTAACATTTTCAATCTTCAAATTTTAGTAAAAGAAAACTTGTACCATTATAAAAAATTTACATACTCCTTTTCATTATGCTAGGATCTCGATACTTTTTTTCTCATCTCATTTAAAATTTGAATTTAAATTTGAAACGACATACGACTTATATAATGACTATTTATCGAAACTAAACATGTTCAATAAAGTTTTTAGAATATATGGTTGACTCGTTCACTATTTAAGTTTCGTGTGTAATATATAATATATTTCAAACTTTATGAAATATTTCTGAAAATTAGTCAATAAACATTTCTTTGTTTCAACAAAAGAATTCACTCTGTACAATAAGAATACAATTTTCAAGCTGTAAGAATGATAATATATTTTTATTCATACAATTCTATTTCAAGAAAACAGCAGTGTTTTAATAAAAGGCGTTTTAAGACTTTTTAATCATTGACTTCTTATGAAGTTGAATTTAATTTTAAATAAAACAAACTTTCAAATTTTGTTGTAAGAAACATGTTTTAAATATAAATTCAATGAAAAATAGAGCACATTTTCATACCTTCAACACAAGAAGGAAAATTCATGATGAAATATTTATTGCAAACGTGAAAATGTTTTGCGTTTCATGGCAACAATAAAATATATTGTGAAACAAGCTTACAAATACTTTAAAGCTTAGTTCAAAATAGAAAAAAAAAACTTTATGAAAACTAAATTGGTATGATTGAAAAGTTAATTTTTGAAAAATCTTAAAATGATGTAAAATTTATTTTTATTTGACATTTTCGGTGGTTATGATGAAAAAGCGTCGAAATTTCGATAAATTTTTAATTAATTAAAGTACAAATTATAATTTCTCCAAACAAATCGCTCTAAAGTACACATTAATCCCTCCAAATTATATATGTGCGAAATTTGATTGCTTTAAATCTCATGGTTGGGCCAGTAGGAAGCCAACTTATATAGAGTTTCCCTTGTTGTTAATAAAGATATGCATTTAATATACGGATATAAAAATAAATGTTTCATCTAGGATGTAATCTAATAAGAAATTCAAGGATTCACAGATAAATAAATAAATCCTTGAATAAATAAATAGATTCAAGGATTTAAGATAGATTCCCTAACGCAACAGTAGCATAATGGATAGGATTCGACTCCGGGAAGTTGGTGGATAGCAAAATCGTCTAAAAAATTACTATAAATACAGAACATTGAACTGAATTTGTCTCGTTGGATAAAAAAAAACCCTTTGCATTCGTATTACGAGGAAATTTAAAGTCAGTGTGATAATATGTGTCAATACCTGTGTCTGACCATAGTCTAAAATTGCTATCATCCCGTTTCAAAACGTGACGTTTAGTCTGTAAAAACTAAATTTAGTGTCGGTGGTGATAGTCAAATTCATTTTACTTTCATGAAATGATGTGAGAAATATTTTGAATATTAGAAACTACCATTTTTTGCATACACAGAAGTCTTATTGCTAAATATTTAAGTAAAATGGATTTCTATAATAAAAAATGAAGGTTTATGATTATGCATTTATTACTCAAGTATAACAGACATAACTTTTTATATTGAATAGCCAGTTAAACGGTTTTCCTTCGATACTATACCATTGCATCATTAAAATAAATTTCTAATATTGTAGTCGAGATTCATGATGTCGCACTTACATGATAAACGCAACAGCTCATGCCATTTGGATTTGACATGTTATCGCTTCATATTTTAATTCTTAAAAATGTGCCGTTGCTTCCAAAAAGAATTTTGCTTATCACATTTGCCATGGGTTCCATGAACTCTAATTGGTTTTTTTCTGGAGCATGAATGCTTGTAAAATTATAGAATTTCGATTTAAATTAAAACAGAATGCTTTTAATAGGCTGAAGCTTAATTTTCTAGATTTCTTTGAAACAGAAGAAATTGCTTGTTTCAACTGTAAAAGTATTTACAAATAACATTTAGAAGTATATCTTCATTTTTTTTCCGATTCACAAAATATGATACCACATTTGATAAAATAATTCAAAGATACGAATACATTTTAATTAATGGTCAGACTCCATGTTTCCTTTGTGATAAAAATCATTCACTACCAGTGTTTTATGATTTTTTTTAGTTTAAAACAAGAATAAAGAAGGCATTATAGAATATGCAACTAGCATTAAAAATTTAATTTCCCATAATCTTTTATTATGGGAAAAATTATATCAACATGGCTAATAATTTTTATTAAATATTATTATATTAATCTTAAATTTTTTACAGTTTTTTTATATATTTGTAACTTTTGATAATTTCCAACGTACAGAAAATAAGGACTTTAAAAAAACAATTATGGTTTTTATATAATAATTCATTTTAAACTTTATATAAATATAATATTTTCTTGAATTTTTTGTTCTTATAATACGTATTTATTTAAATATTTTAATTAGTTTCTCACTGAATGAATACTAATGAAGCAGTTTGATTATACATAATAAATTAATAAAATCACAGGTTTTCTTTAAAAAAAGTACCGAAGGAAATTTTTAAAGAGATGTCAAACGTCAAAGTTACAAATGAAGCAAATCCTTTCGCATAATTAAGAAATATTGGTTGTTCCAAATATTATTCAGAAAAATATGATATGAAAGCCAATTACATGATGTGCGAAAATTTTTCTTTTTGAGTCTTTTATGATACCGTATTAAATTTACAAAACATGCATTATGTTTCTGCAAATATTTGAGGAAATAATAAAGTTTTTAGAAATATATTTGTTAAAATTTTTATTATGATTCAAAAATAGTACAGCAGGAAATAAACGACAGCCATTTCCCTATTAGGATATTTATTCACAAAAAACGAGCACAAAATATCTAATTTTCAAATAAAAAAATTTTAATTTTACGCTATCTCTGTTAACTTTGAAAAACTTTCTTTATAACTTCCATTTTCCTTTTATTCTCTCACAAAATTTGTTGAATTAAAAATTTAAAAACTTTATATGCATTTCTAATATGTTTATGCTAACTGTTTCTATCAGTTTCTATCAAATGAAACTGTAAGTTCATTCAATTTTTTAAGAAGTAGATAGGAATCCATATAACTTACAAGGAAGTGAAGCTTTGCAAGTACTTTATACTTTGCTGTTTCATCTACATTTCAGATTGAGCTTAAAAATAAAAATTATATGCAAGATGTTATATGAGATTCAGATCTTAGACCGTATTTTCAAAATGATGAAGCCTTGAAGAAATTCATTAACAAGTGAAAGATTTGATTTAAACTAGGCATTTTAATACAGAGAAAAAGCAAGCACCAAAACGGAAAAATTGAGAAATTTGATATTGTAAAAAAATGAAATGGACTGATATTAAGAAAAAACTAAAAGATAGAATTTTTAACTTAATTTTTTTATTACACCGCATGCCTTAGTTTCTTAACAATCAACTTTAACTAAGTTATTTTTTAGCTAAATAAAATACCGTACAATAGCCAAACTTTAATATTTTAAAGTTGATAAATTACTAAATATTATAATCTAACTGCATTCTTTAGTTAACATTTGGCAAGTTTTCTACTGTTTGGTAAGATATGGAAGAAATTGTCGAAATACCTGTGTTAACATTCTTCAAATTTACCTATTTTCCCTACTAAGTTGTAAATTCTCAAATATATATTTTTAATTCTGTGAATTGGTGAATGTGTAATGTTATTTGAAATTATTTTTAGCTTTCAACTTAAAAAAAAAAAAGAAACACCTAATCCTGAAAGTCATTATCTGTGGTACTGAATTGATAGTCAATTAAAGTGTCATAATATTATAATCAAATTCATTTTTATACTTTTCACAGCATTTCAAAATGCAGTAAGTCAATACATTATTAAATTTTTATATTAAGCCTGAAAGTTTCTTCAGAAAAAAAAGTTTTTTCGAGAAGTATATTATTGCTTTCACCGTAAAGTAGAAGAGTCGACAAAAATTAATACAATCAATTTATAATAATATTTAATTTACTTATGGAATTGCTACATAGACAACATAGAGTATTTTTAAGATAAAGAGAAAATTAAAACTTTATTATTCTCCTTTAATTTTTAAAAATTCATTAAAAAGTATTTATTAATTTTTTCAGATATCAAACAATGAAAAATTACAATATGCAATCTTATAAGAATAATCTAGTTAAAAAAAAGTTTAAATTTCTCGGAAATTATATACTTTTTTGGCAGAGAAAAAATAAAATAAAATGCATATTTTTGTCCATTGTTAGCAATTTCAAATTTAAATATAAAATCGTTGCAATAGTTTTTATCATACCTTTTCATTGGCGCTAGATTTGGAGATATGTGCTCACTTCAGTTGTTTTGTCTTGAGTTATTTAATACAATATTTGTATCAGTTTAGTAAATAATTTTAGGATAGAAATTTTTTTTTGAATAAAAATAGAAAAACAATTGAATTAATTGATGCAAAAAAAAAACAAGCAAACGAACAGTGATTTCGTTTCCAAAACAAAACAATACTTTTGAAACATTAGATGGAATAGAAATGTTACTCCACAAGTATTTGTTTTCCCGCAATTTCACTTTATCTGTTTTTAAACACAGATGGAAAAATATTATTCACACTTTTAAAAACAAAGATAAAAGTTTCAAATAAATATTTAAAGAAATACAAATAAAACCTATAGCAAAACAATGTTATTTTCCTTGCTATAATTTATAAAAGAACAGAAGCTCTGATGCAATTCAACTCATCTCAAAACAGCAGACGATTCTTCCAATGTGAAGTTCAAAAAACTGAATTAAAGGAGGAATTTTAAAACTTACCGGACACAAGAATGCACAGCACGTAGTAGATTTTTCATCTTCCATATCCAGTTCCAACTTGTAAGCTTCGGGATTTTCTTTCATGTTTTTTGAGCGTTTTTTTCTTTCCACTCGGCTCAGAATGCTGGCATGTTTACTCTAGACGGAGGTTCTTTTCACTGTGAAGGTGCAAGATGAGCTAGAGCCATGTTGATTTGCTTTTCTCCTTTGAATCTTTTCATTGATCTCTTCGCGCGCATGCGCATCTGCTCTCTTTCAAGCCGGCGTTTCGCATCTTTGGACGCGATGATAAACGGAATCGGGCGATAGTTGCTTCTTACATTTATTTTTATTTTCTGTGAGTGTTTCTTCAAGTTATGTAAGTTAGTAGGAAATGTGGAGAGGTATGAGTGTAGTCATATGAGTAACTGAGAAAAGTAAACTACGTTTGTAAGGCTGAAAATTATTTAAATTGTAAGAGAGAAATAGTTACTATAAAAAAGTTATCATAGGAATTGTGAAACTTTGAAACAATAAACACGAAATTTATCGATGAAAAATCGAAGTTTATAAAATTAATTTTTACTTGGATGGCAATAAAGACACTTAAAATTGTCCCGTTTATTCTGTATACAGCAGTATTTGAATTTTCAACTGTAAATTGTAGCTGTTTATTTACAGTTTTAGATATGACCACTGCAAAACAATAAATGTAATATATATTGAAAATTCGCTTCGAATCCTTATATTGGATTTCATTAAATATTTACATTCATTATATTCGATTCATTGAATTTTTCTCTTATTATGATTTCTGTAGGGTTCGATAAAATGCAATGAAAAATATTTCCACTTTTAATTCAATTATATATTTTTATATGAAATTTTAACTTAAAAATATTTATAACACAAAAAACACATCATTGGAAACTAAATTCTTTTTATGGTATTCCATACAATTTTAATGATGCTATTTGTTCTTAACGAAACGCTTAACGACGTCATAGCTTTACAAAAATGATAGGCAGCTAACATTACAAATGTTTCGTCTACATGTATAGATTAAGATTAATATAACCATTTAAAAAAATTTCGTAAGTTGCAAATGTATGTAATTCATGTAATTTTTTTATAGGAAAAACATCTTTGTATTCTCTTAAAACTGATATTTTTTCACTTCAATGTGCTTATTATAAAAGTAAATAAATTTTTACAAACTTTTTGCACATTATCAATTTAATTTAATGATAGCCTTTCAAATATTTTTATTATATTGAAAGTACTCTACTTCCACCAATTTAGATATGTCAAATTAGCTGAGATGAATTATCACCAAGTATTTTATATGTTATTGGTATAATTCTGATGCATTTTCTTATAAAACAGGAATATTTAATAATAGTTATTAATAATGGATAAAAAAAACTGTGTGTTTTTTAAATTTAAACTTCAGAATTCATATTAAAAATAAGTTGTTGGGTTTTTCCTGATATGTATAATCTATATGAATCGATTCCTTTTGCATTTTATCTTTTGAATCTCATTTTAAAGAAACAATAAATTTTAAGACAGATTTTTCCTGAATTAAGACCATGAGTTGAGATGTTTTACATACAAAAATAACCGGAAAACATTTAAGAAACCAAACAATAGGAATGTTTTATTGCAGTTCCCTAACAACACACTCAAACTTTTTCAAGCTGTTTAAAATATTTCGAAAATTTCAATTTGATGCAAAGTTTTATAAGCAATATTGATAGTTGTAAGTGTATCTCTTTTACCAGTACTTTTGTAGAGTTACCACATTTATAATGCTAATAACTTATATTTTCTTTGTCTAAAATTTAACTTTTGTTCATCAAATCATCTTGGAACAATTATTCTGTTAATTTTGTCTGCTTGTCATAAATTCATTATATGATTTATTTCGTTAACATTTTGATTAATTTAATAACTTTATTGTAATTCAAAAACTATCAAACAAACTTGCCATCCAATATTATCCAAAGAAAAGTAAATGCTATTTGAATTAAAAACTCTTAGTTAACTAATATCAGGTTTACTCTCAATTGATTTTGAGAGCACTCTATACTATTCCACTGTGTATAAATTATTCAAAGAGCATCATGTTAATTCAATAATTTTTGTAAGAAAAGTAGAATAGTTCTGCAACATTAGATCTAAAGAGAACTTTTAGAGAACTCAGTAACGGTTGAAATAAAGCTCCTAAATAAATATATTTCCGAAATTCCCTGTAAATTCAAATTTACACATTTGAAGAAGAGTGCATATTGTGTTTTCAAATAAACTTTAAGGCTGTTCTGATAATTTTTCCATGAATTTTCGTTTGTTTCCGGAGATTTGAATAGTGTGTGAATGAGAAATGAGTTCATGTGAACCATTTCTTTCACGGGATTTTTTTTTCGTATTATGTCACGAAACAAAGAAAATTATAAAAATAGCTGATATTTGTATAACTGAGTAATTTTAGAATTCCAGTAGACCACCCTCGCTTTCAGTTCTAACATTCTTCCGAGTTGTGGAAATTTCCACTTTGATAACTTTCTTTTCGTCCAAATCCACACATTCAAAAAAAAAAAAAATCTTTTTCAGTAATATTTGTTAAAATCATTACATTGAATATCGTTCCAATCCTTAGGTACTCATTCGGCAGATTTCCTTTTTTTAAAATACTTTATCTTATTTCATTATTACAATATTTGTTAAAACTATTCTTCTAAGCAGGAAATAAAAATATTGAGTTTATGAAAGTCAAAAAGTTTCATTTTTATAAAACAGAGATTCATATATATATTTTTTTTATCAGAACGACTGGAATTAATTGAATTTTGTTTATCGTAATTGTATTATATCTAGAACGATGAATAATATTTTAAAGATAAAATTAATGTGATTTCCAAATTCAGCAATGCATCAGACTCATTTCAAAAGTTGTAAAACGTGTTTTGCTGCGGTAGTACTATGCTTGAGCTAAAAGCAAACGAGTATTTCATGAATGACATTCAGCAATAATAAAAATATGATTAATCTATCATCAAGATATAAAATTTGTTTTTCTTTTAAAATTCTTTGCGTGTAAAATATAAAATTTCAAATCTCTAACAAAAATATTAAATTAATTTTCTGTCAAGAAATATGTATTTTTATTGATGTTCAGTTATGAATTTCAGGTAATTTAAAAACCAGATTTAATTTCCAAATGACTAAAACAATTTATTCCCAATATTTTTCTTTCTAGAACAATAATGTATCGAATTCTGAAAAAGATTTCTATCACAAAGCTAAATGGAAATTTAAAAATGTTCATAAATTTCATGGGCATAAAGACATAAGCTTTAAGGAATATTTTTGTAGTTATTTAATCAAAAAAAACATATAAATAAAAACAATACTTATAAATCGTTTTCACTTTTAATATATCAATGATTTATTAAGATTAAATAAGCAACATAGTTTTCCGCATCAGTCTAGTGAATATGCAAAAGAAATGAAAATACGCGAGCTATCGCAAATTAAAACTTGTATATGAAAGTAAGAAAATAATATATATAAATTTTAATTATTAATTTCTGATAGAATTAAAAATTTCTAAAGGAGTTTCATTATGAATGATTAATTATAGTAATACGGTAATTACATATAAAAAGAGAAATAAAAGATTAGGGACAGATTTTTCTAAACAACACCAAACGGTTACGCTATCATAAAACAGCTAATCCAACACCTATTTTAATAAAAAAAGCTTCCGTATCTATACAAAACGCTATAATCGGTCCAATTTATTTTATATAACTTATTTCAGCAGAATATAATAAACACACAGCCATGCTTACAAGAAATTAAGAACCAAACATATAAAATATGATTCTTTTAAAAAAGAATCGTAGATATTGTCCTTAGCAAATAGTTTCATTCTCCTATGTGATAAAATATATTAAAATACACTTAATCCATGATCAGTTTCGGTATTCGCTTACAAACAAGCATAAATATGAGACATTTAAGAAAATGTGCTCTACTGATTTGAAAAACTATTTCTTTGGAAAGCATTTGGGATAGAATTCGTTGTATTAATGTTCTCTTTTGAAACTACTGATGGATTGCTTGCTTTATATATCGTCATCTAATAGCAATGATTGATAATGAATTAATTAATGCCAGTTAATATCTTGATGGATGCAGCATTACTGCAGTTAAATTGCCAAGAAAAAATTATATAATAACCAGCGCGGAGTAGTCACCCCAAAACTTTCTCGCATACTCTCTAATAAACTGGTCATGCCAGAGAACGTCTTAGATGGCTTTGGCGTACTCGTTACAAAATATTGACTTTTGGCATGAATTTAGCATATTTACTAAATCTATCATGTTATCCTTGGCGAAATTTCTGGTTATTAATCCCTGGAATACGTTAATGCCATTAAAACATCGAATTTCTGTTTCAAAAGCGTTTTTACTAACCGTCTGAAACAAAAATTTGGCACAAGATGCAAGACTGCGCTTGTTGTCACAAAATTCCATATCAAATATAATATATTTAAGTCTCTATTAGAAACATATTTCTGTAAGTACAGACCGACAGATCTCCAATCTGTAATTGGATTTGGCTCAAAATTTGTATGGTGTCTACACTATAGATGCTAAATCTGTATATAGAATTTTATCTATATAGCTCTTTTCATTTTGTAATAATCGTATTACTTTATATTTGAACAGCTGGACAGGACGACTTTTGAATAGAGTTTACTCAAAATTTGATAGAAATCTGCAAATTCGGTGTGAAGATAGTATATCAAATTTCAACTGTCTAGCTCAAAGCCTTTTTAAGTTATCTTTGTCACAGACAGATAGACGCACATTTTCCAAAAATGTGTTTTTCGAACTCAGGAAAGTCTGAAACATGGAGATTCGTCAAAATCAAAACATCGAATTTTTTGAGGATTATCATTCTTTCTCTTTGCTATGTATACGAGAACGTAAAAATGCTAGATCAAAAATAATTATTGTTGCAATTTTTAGGAATTAAATTATACTCACAGTCTTGTTTCAATTAATAATAACTTCAAACATGTAGGATCGATTTATAAAAATGTTAAACAATATTTCATTTGCTTATCAAATTGCTTTGCATCTTATTTTAAATTAACATGTGGATTCGAATCGATTAATTTTTCTATACGCGATATTTATATTAATATGTAGCTTTTATGGAGGACTAGGCATAGTTTTATCTGTTTTCTTTGCTAGTTCATTCTTCGAATGAACTTTTTGATGAACTCCGGTCGTTGAGCCGATTGTTTCCCGTTCATTTCTAATCTAACCTTGATTCAATGCTACTAGCAATCTCACAATGGATTTCATCCCGCATTTTGCTTCACAAAACCAACAACGATTGACGTAAAAGAGAAATCGTGGAGTACTCTAGAAAAACCGCATGTTCACCGGGGTGAAAGTATGTAACAAGATCTAAGTGAATCACTCGCAGTGACCTTAACTTTGGAGTCCACTTCATGTATTTGTAGAAGTAACCCATTTTTCCTACTAAATAATTTATTTTGGCGTTTTTTCTGACTCTAAATGCAATCAGAAGAATAAGGAAATGCTATATAGAAAAGACTGTATTTTATGTATATCATTTTAATTTATGAAGAATTGTTGAAAATGCATTTGTTTTTGATTTATTGCAAAATCGGCATTTTTTTCGGCATTTCCAAAATTGGCGATTTTATGGATGATGTTTCTGAAAATATCAGTTTCGATTGGTTGATTTTTTTTGAATAATACCTAGCTTTGAAGTTATACGGAGACTATTATTAAACGGTGTATATAATTTTGAACTACTGTCAGACAATAAGAATGGCACGAGATCTGGCACTTCAATCTTTAAAGGGAACTAGGTGATTTTGAAAAGTATTTAGATACATGACTAATGATTGGTGCATTTCTTGAGAAATTTATTTTACGTAAGTAAGCTAAATTTTATCCGCATCTTCTAATATATATTATCAATAGAAAAAATTGAAATGCAATATTTAATAATAAACTAATGAAAAAGAAGAATGTTCGTCTTTTGGCACTCTATAGACAGACCATTTGTTCTATAAATACCAAATTTGGTATAAATGTGTTTTGGAGGCTAATAATGTACATCTTGCAATTTGTAAAATTTTGATTAGAATTTTAATTAATAAAAGAATTAACCTAATATCTTTTGTTTTTTTACAGAACTACTTTCAAAAATATTGTCGAATAAAAAATGATTTTTAAACCATTATAAAATTAAAATTTTTAATGATACAAATTTAATGTGGCGCAATTTTTTGTCCTAATTTTGGTAATTTATTATACATATTTTTAATTCCTCATTTGCTGTAATGCTTTCCTTTCTGAAATGGAATAATATTTTTTTATTTTTTATTTTTCATTAAATACTTAATGAAATGCATTTTTTTCTTTTGTTTAAGGCTAAAAAATGAAGATTTTGTCAATATTTCCGTATTTTTCAACACTGCCTTTAATAATTCTTCATTTTTGATTCTATTTCGTTTGTTTTTTACGGAATTTAAATAATGCTCAATAAAATGTTAAAGGTACAAATAAATGAACCTCTAGGCTGAATGATTGTACTCGGTATTCTTTATCACTTTTTTTTATGTATCTCAATCTAGCTTTCACACTATTGCATTTGCTAACATAATATACTTCAGCTGAATCGTAGCGATTTAATTTTAGCATCAACAGAGCCTGAAAAATAAGAAAGTGAAGTTACAATATACCCCTTAAATAACTTGCCATTCGATTGCAAACTACGCGGACGATTGCGATTTCAGCTGGTGATTTGACTTAATCAAAAGTTTACATGGGAATAAATAACAGAAAAGGTGCAAGGTTTCTAAGGTGTAACGTTACTTAAACCTGTTTAAATCTGAAACTTGTTGAAGGAATTATGGATATCAAATTATATATCAGAGATTTAAATGAAATCAAATGCAACCAATATTGAAGATGAACCAACAGGTCGCCAGTCGGCTAATAATGCATAAAAATATTTCGTGGGTTTATTCGAAAAATGTTTAATTTATTTATATAATCATTTAATTTTTAAAGATTTAAATTGTATGGACATTTGTTAAATAAAATTTATCTCTTGCAAATAATTGATTAATAAGATGACGACTAATTTGAAAAGTCATATCTTTAAAATCAAATTTTTATGAAAATCATTTCACTGAAGCTTTGATTCCGTTTTCAGAAATAGTAGAGAAACATTTTTTTTTTACTAAAGTGCTTCATTTTTTTTAACCCTCATTGTCACATATGAATATCTGAAAACCCCCCTTTTTAAGCGTAACAAACTCTTTCAAATTTCTGTAGCAACAAACAGAGAGTAATGGCGAAATTTAATTGGTATTAATTAAAATCAAAACTAGTTTTCAGATGCTTGTAATTAATTTGAATTACTTTTAGTCAGAAAACAAAAATTAATTAAAAAAATCTTAAGTATCGATAACTCTTATTTAAAATGCAAAATATTTCCTTTCAGACATCAGAATAGTTAAATATAATAGTATTAATTTACGCAGTCTGTTATTTAAACAAAGCGTTTCTGTTTTCATATTGTAGCTAAGGTAATGGTAATTTGTAGTCATAAATCGATATATTTCAAAACAGTCTTTATTTAAGCAGTTTGTTGAGGAAATGGAAAAACCCGCTGATTATATTTCTGGTTAGTCATCATGAATAAAGAAATTAGCAACTCAGCCTATTTGTTAATTGCAAAATGCTTACTGATGTTTATAACATTAGATAGTTGCTTGTTTACATTTTATTTAGACTCACTTTTTTATTTTCAATACGCACGATTATACATATACTTATTGACAAATCTAATACATAAAGTTTGCTTTGGATAATTTTTTTCCATTAAATGGACAAATCAGCAAAATTAGCATTTCAATGAGTAAAACCAACAAATAATTTCAAGATGATTCTCAACTCAAAAGTATGTAAGAAAAAGTTTTTAAATCGTCTGAAATCTGTATTATACATGAAAAAGAATTTATTTTGCCGGGGTCAGTTAGCTTGACATTACAATATCGCACGCTATTTAAAATTTAACTGAATTTTTCACCTTATCTCCCCCCCCCCAAAAAAAAAAAAAAAAAACAGTTGTTGAGGTGTATGTAATATGTATCAAGTTACCATTTTTAAAACGGTGGAAGTGGTCTCCCCAAAACTCTCTCGCACGCTCTTTAATAAAGGTGTTACCTCAGAGAACGTTTTGCATGGCATTTGCGTACAATAGTTACGAAATATTAAACTTTGGCTTGAATACGGCATTTTTGCTTAATCTATTGTATAATCCTTGGCTATTAATCTCTGGCATATGGTTAATAATATCCGAAAAACTGAAATGTTAAAAAAGTATGTTAAAGAAACGCTTTTCTTAACCGATGGGAATAAAAATTTGACGAAAAGCTACAATTTTTGTCCCAAATTTCCATACCAAATTTGATATATTTAAGTCATTGCATCTTTGAGTTATCACGTTTACATGTTTCTGAAAGTGCAGAAAGACAGACAGTCAATTACTTGTTGGATTTGGCTCAAAATTCAAAAAGTGTCTAGATAATAGATGTCAATTTTTTATATCGAATTTTACCTATATAACTCTTTCGTGTTGTAGTTATCGTGTTAAATTATAATTCGAAAAGTCGGACAGACAGACTTCCTCTGAATGGAAATCTCTCAAAATTTCATAGAAATCTGCAAATTTCGTATGAAAACTATATACCAAATTTCACCGATCTAGCTCAAATCATTTTTAAATTATATTTGTCACAGACAGACGAACATTTTCCAAAAATGTGTTTTTCGAACTCAGAAAGAACCGTGAATATTCGTCAAAATCTCGAGTTCGAATTTTTTGACAATTACTTTACTTTCGCTATACTACGTATACGAGAAATTAAAAAGCATCTCCTTTTTTATGGTTATCATCAAACTGATCCTAAACAGAAAAAAGCATAATATCAGTACTAGAAGAAAAGAAAAAAAATCTAGATAAAGTTTAGTGCTTTGAAGTATAAATACCTTAAAATATGAATACTTGGAACTATATTTGATTATGAATATTTGTATTGCTTAAGTATGAATACTTGTCACTGTAATTTCATTTACCAATCTGAGTCTGAAAGAATTGCAGATATATTATTAATGCCGAGTATTTGTTCTGTTTACAAGGAGATAAAGTTCCCTAGAGGCCAACATGTGCTACCTTAATGGAAAAGTGCAAATGTATTTGTTTCAATAACTACTTTCCCATTTGAAAAATTTATTTATTGGAAACATTTAAATGGCTTAGTTGGAAAAGACGATATTCTAATGATATTTATGTTAGTTAAAGAAAATTAGTGCTAGTACTTGTAGAAAAAGTAACAAAAAGGTATAACAAAAAATCTGGGTCCAGGGCAGCCTCGAGTTATCAGATTAGAAAAGTCGTAATTTAAAAAGGCCAAAATAATATCTATGTATCTTTATTAAATTCTGTTTCCCTTTTTATTTTTAAAAATATTTCCTTCCAGAAAGGAAGGGGGATTTTTGTATACAAAACAACAGTCTAATTTACCATATATCATTTCAGAAGTCTCCAATATCAGAATATTCTTGAAACAGTCCCAAACTTCAACAATTCTGTAACAAATCTATTCTTCAACAATTCTGTTCACTCGAACTTCAAACAATTCTGTATTTTTATTTAAAATACAATTCTGTATTTTATTTAAAATACAATTCCGTATTGTTCTTTTAAATACAGAATTGTTTGAAGAGATATTGATTAGTGTTCTCCGAAAATTCAATAAGGCGCTTTGTTTATATTTGTTTATTGAAAAAAGACAAAATTTATTTCAAATGACACATTTTAACACATTTTCTTTAGTTCTCAAACACTTCTGTGGTTTATTTTGTCCAAGTTGGCGAGAAAAGGAATTAAAGTTAAACCAATGTAAAATAATCAATGAAAAATTTACTATAAATTCTCCAATTCGAGTATAGAATTAGAGAAAAGCAAGATTCGTTTTTTTTTGTTTTTTTTTCAGAAAAAAAAAGTTTTCCAGAATGTAAATTTTGAATCGAAAATGTCACAAATTTACGAATTCCAGATATTTTTGGCACCAACTACGCATCCAGAATTAATAAATCTTCCTCTCTCTTTCACCGCATAATATAACAAAATTCTGAAGCATAATAATAAAAGACTTAACAAATGAAAACTATTTTGCCAAACATTTTTTAGAGCATCAGTAATTTTGAATCGGAATATAGATATAAAAAAAGAAGAAGAAAATTCAGATTTCACTATTTGATTTTGGCTCTCTTTCAAAATTCCGAACAAATAAAACTTACCACAAAATTAGATTTCAAAAATGAATTGAAAAAGAACCCATGAAATGTGAGATTCAAAAACATTGTGAAAAAGACGAAGGAGTCAGGTGGAAGGCTAAAAATAGTTCGCTCAAGTGTTCTGATAAACTCTGTTAGTTTTGAGATGCAGCAGGAAATTAATGTTTTGATTGCTCTACAAAGTGTAACCTGGACCCTGATAAGAAAATCGATTAAAATCATTTACCATTCTTTTTCTTTTGAAAACTAAAAATGCATTAAATTTTTCTTGAAATAAAAAAAAACATTTATGTTTGTAAGAATATAGCATTCATTATGCGAAAGTGAGCCTCAATTTGTTTTCATAAGGAGCACACATATACACATATCATTTGCATTTATGATGGAATATGGATGGATGGACTTTCTCTATATTTTTTTAAATATTCGGTATCATGAATATACCAGTACATATACAGGATTGACCATGAATATACAAGATTTATGGGAATTAATTAAGAATTTAAATAAAAGGAAATATTTTTTCCGATCTAGAATAAAAGTCGGCTTTGTTTAACAGGTTTAATATTTTAAAATAAATTTTCCTTCTACAAACCAAACGTTGCATCTGAAATTGTTTCTTGTTTTTATGACAGTTTCAGAGGCCCTAGATTTTATTCTCATGAAGATCTGATCAATTAAATATATCTCTTAATTAATTTAATTAACTATTTAAATCAACATTAGTATTTAAAAGATTAATTATCTCTTAAAATAGCAATCTATGGTTTAAAAAAAAGGAATTTTCAATAATCAAATGCTGTCCTTAAATAAAATCTCCTTGTTTTTAAATAGATATTTATAATATTAAAAATTTGAAAAGTTTAATATTTTTTTCCTGAAAAAAAAAATCAGAAAAAAAACGATAATTTGTTTTTGCAAAAAAATGTATTTGGTATTTTGAACTCCTTAATAAAAAAAACATAGAAATCTTTGTAATGTAAGTTGTTAAGTATATTTAAATCTATTGTTTTTGTATATTAACATGAAAACATGCTGGAAAACTATTGCAACATTTTTCAATGAAAATAATTATTTTATTTTTTGCAAGGAAAGGATTTTAACTTTTATATTCATTCAGGTTATTCAAGAGCAAATTAGAGATTATTTTCTGAAGTTTCAAATATTTAATATAAACTCAAAAAAATCTTCACTGCGTCATGTATCAGCACAGTACGAGCATGAATAACTTTTGGTATTACTGGATCTACAGACTCAGAAAGATCGAATTCTGGAATGGGGGCACACAACATCCCCCTTTTTGTATCTATACAAATGCGAGGGAACGTCATGATGATATTAGAATGGATAATTAATCAGCTCAAACATATGAAGGCTGCATTCAAGATTTGGAGAACTTTCATGAACTGAAATCATTTTACAAAGAGAAATTATATTTTTATATCATCTGTGTTTTCGCTAACATTCTATAATTTTTTGTAAGTTTCGGAACTTATACACACATTTTAATACCGATGAAAATTTTAAAAAGTATAGAATAAAAAGAAACTTTTTTTTGTAAAAATAAGACTTTTATCGAGTTCATTTCTCGTTAAAAAAAATTCTAAACCAATTGTTGAAAAGAATACATTTAAGTTCCTTAAATCACGCATTCTTGTATTCGAATCTATGAACAATATTTACTTTTACCAATATATCTTTGGATCCTTTTTTTATCATATGAGTATACTCCAACGCATTATATACTTTAGAAAACTATAATCGGGATTTCAACTACGCAGAAATAATTGTGTTAGATTAATTTCTTGTTTTAAAGACATATAAGAGATGCTTTGGAATGAACTTGGTGCGGGCATATCGAGTCAGTATCTTTCTGCAAACTTTCTCACCACCCTAGCCAGAAGACATTTGACATCCAGGGTTTTAATATGCACACGTCAACTTGCAGAATAGAAGCGGCTTTCGAACCCTAACTCTTCGATCGCAGTGTTGAGACTATTTCACCAAGCCATTGTGGTCTCAAAGCAACTATAAAAAGATGTAAACAATATAACTTAATAACATTTTCTTGTAAATATTAGAGGTGGTGAATTTGATATGATTTTTTATACCAGACTAAAAGCAGTATTTTTTTCTCCGTAAATACTAATGCTTGTTGAATATGTCATATCTCCATATAAACTTCATAAGGCACAGTGTGAAGAAAATAAGATATCATACTATGGCAATTCTTTCTTTGAATATTAATATAATTACTGACTAAAATTTTTGAGTTAATATATATAAGTAACTGAAATTCACTTGAAAAGATCGTCAGTCCAGTTTAGCAAATACTAATTCAGTATAATGGCATCTGAATCTCAGAAAAAGGAATTCGCAGCTGCACGAGAGGAATTATCTGGCACCTCCACTACTAAGCTGGACGAAAGTGCCGCCGCTCAGGTCCAACAGAATGTACTGAATAAGCTGCGAGAAAGATTTGCTGACCTCTTCTTGACCGACGACGCTGACCAAAGAAACCACGATATTTATTACTGTCTCGTGAAAGGCATGTGTAAAGAGCAAGAAAAGAAATTGGTATCTTGTTTTATGAGAGCCGATGCAACAGGGGCAGATGTGAGTGAATCGTGCACCGAAGAGATTTTAGAAATGAAAACTTGTATAAATAAGTGTCTTTTCAAGCTGACGGAAAAGAAACTAGAGTAAGTTTTTTATAGTGTGTTTTTCGTAGACATTCATAAATTTACTCGTTAACTACTCGAAATATACCTACAATTTCTATGTAAATACACTATTTCGCAATGAAATCCGAAAAATTGCGTTATCTGTCAACATTTGCACCCGAAGTTTTAACCACGCTTGTTTCTTTTTCTTTAGAGTGTTGACGTATGAAATGATTAAGACTCGTAAGCGTTTTACTTATCAAGTGTCTTTTAATTATAAAAAAATTTGTAAAATGCAAGTTGCATATAAAATTTTAACTTGATACTTCTTTAAGCTACATTTTATTGGATGAGCTGTTTTATTCGACGATTACTTTTCTATTGTATGAAATTGACTTTAAAACCTGTGTTTTATAGTTGGAATTGCTTCTAATTTCTATGCGTATTTAAGAGTGTGTGTGTGGGGGGGGGGAAGCATCGATGTATATGTTAAAGCTTCTCATTTAGAAAGGCTAAGATGTAAGGAATTGCTTAATTATGGCGGATATCTCGATTTATAAATTAATAACTGTGTTAATACGACTTAAATCTATAGCCATCTGTAACTTGATAATATATGACTAAGTGAGAATTGTACTACAAATTTCAAGTTTCAAAAAAAAACTCTAGTTTTGTGTCTATGACAGTAATGGCGATAGCTATTGCTACTAGCCTTCCAGATTTTTGAAGAGACTGATGTGATACTTGGGAAATATGTGCAAAAATACTAGGTGAAAACTTCCGCAATTTGAAGAAAATGGTAAGAAATAAATACTTATGAAAATCCTGAATATTGGCATAAAGTTATTTTAACATTAAAATGATTTATTATAGAATTCCAAATATAATCGAATGGTAAAAGAAGAGAAAATTCGACCTTTTTAGAAAGTAGACAGAATTGAGTAGCAGCTCTTCCTCGGAGACTGAGCAAAATAAAGACAGAAATTTGGGAATTTGTAAAAGTAACGAATACTAACTTACTCATTCAGTCCAAAAGCACACATGTTCATTCGAAGGAATAACGTTAACTCGTTGGCCTTTTGCGGAGAAACGAATCCGTCTTTGGATATCTCCCGTAAATAGCATTATCTAATTCCATGGTATTTTTCTGAATTATATGTATTGTATTTCTGTTTATTAATACACAGAGTGCACATTAATTCCGTTACACTTTCCGACTCGCCAGATGTCGTTGAGGCATAATAAACGGAGAAAATTCGTTAATCGTGGGGGAAAAAACCACTTATTTAGACATGATCTGGAAAATCTGTGGGACCAGGAAACTGTTCAAACATTTAAGACCGGAACATAAATGTGTGGGGTAATAAGGTGTGTACAAACTTCATGGTACTTACTGCAACCAATTAAAACTTTATGCTAACTTTATTAAATACTAGCCGCCTTTGGCGACCCGTCGGTTCGCCGGTATTACCGCTCGCTACAATTTTCACTTAATTATTTTAAGTAACTGGTCTCTTAACAGATTCCCAAACAAAACATTTTTAATCTTCAAATTTTGATAGTCATACCAAACTTATACTGTTGTTTAGATCGTTTCATTCAGTTTACTATATATATTTTGCTAATTTGTTGTCATTTCCGGTAAAACTTTAATTTAAAGTGGAAATGATGAAATTGCAATTAATATAAAGATGTATTTTAATAAAACCAAGCGTTTTATTTTATTTATAATCTTTATTGTTATTTATTTATTATTGAATATGAGTACTACAAACAGAATCACTCGGTATTTAAGTCTTAAGTGAACTACAAAATATTTTTCATAATTTATGTAATATCTCAAACAATAATTCAACAAATTTCTCAGATTCGGCATAAAATTCAGTTTTTAGTTTTGCTTTCAAGAGGATTCAAATGAAATCAATAATATTTTGTTCCGGCCTATAAATATATTTCAAAAATTATTAAGTCTAAATTTAATGCAGTAAGGTATCATATTCTGGACACACCAAATTTTAAATGAATGAATGAATGTTTCTGTTTTCCCCGATCAACTAAGACTTATCTATGAAGTTTTGAATGTTAAAAATTTAGAAAAACTCGACATTTTCATAATTTTAGGCCAATTAATCTTGAAACCTGCGCGATGATTGGCGTATTTTCTTTGAAACGATCGATGGAAAATCTAAAATTATCCTTTTTTTTTTTATTGAATAGTGATATTCAAATTTTCATAAATCAGTCAGTTTAAGTGATTTAGTTGATTGGAAATTCTTTTTATGTAAAATATTAGTGTTTCAAGAACATTTTATTAGTCGTGATTTCCACAGCAGAAGCTTTATGTAAAATCAAAAATTCGTTATTAGAGCATTTATTGAATCAAGTTACATAAAATATCATCATTTTCCATTTAGACCATTTTAGCAGATCTGTGTCTTACTAAAGGTTTGCAAATTAACTGTGTGGCCCTGATTTGAATTGATATCCTGTTCATATTAAACAAAACTTGTCTTAAAATAAAACTGATTTATTGGATTAATAATATAGAGAGTGTAAAAGATCATAAAATAATTTTTCTTGAATTTATTTTTTAGAAAAATATTTCATATTTGTTTAATTTCCTACAGACACGTGCCTAAAATTATATTTTTGCAGATTTCATTTCCAAAAAGATTTAATTTTTAAATGGAGCTTTGGAAAAAGCTAATTTTTTCCCATGAATGCGGAACGTGCTCGTGCAGCTTAAATTTTATTTTTATTTTGTACGAAAAAATTGTTGACAAATATAGTTAAAATATTTATTTAAAAATTCATTAAAAATAGAAATTTAATTTTAAGGTTAAAACATTGGTATCATTTAAAAGATAAATTTTTGATCTTTAACTTCATGTAAAAAATCTTTTTTGTGCGGTAATATTTTCGGAAGTTATAGCAGAAACACGCTAAAATTTTCGCTTAATTTTAATTTTTAAATAAATAAAAATTTTATTAAAAATTCGAAAAAATAACCCCCAGGTACACATTTTCGGCCTCCATGGTATACACGTGCCAAATTTGGTAGTTGTAGGCTGAATGGTCTGGCCTGTAGAGCGCCAACACACACACACACACACACACACACACATTGAGCTTTATTATAAGTATAGATAATGGAAGGCTACATATTAAAGAGTGATCTGTTGTATAATAAATGCTTTTACCAAACACAGGGAAAGTTTTATGTTTATCTAAATCGATCCATATTTCTTATTCAGCTTAATTCTGCTGTTAAGTTACCTGAGGAACTGTATTCATCACTGAAGTTTTGCGTACACTACTCGTATTTCTCGTCAAATTAACACCGGTGAGTCTTTCGGAATTATCTTTTAGAAACTAACTCTCAAAGCTTTTTGACTCGATCATGTTTGAACCGCCCATTTTAAATTATTGAGACGATGAATATTAAATTTTCAGAATGACCGTTTACTTCATTAAAAATATTTAATTTTGACAAATTTTTACTTGCAAAAGGCATGCTTTATCAAAATGGTTAGAGGTACAGTTAAAACGTTGGGTTTTTTTTCCTAATTTTGGTTGAAGGCATAGGAATTCAGATTAGGTCTGCTGATGCATATCTATTCTTAAAAATTCATAAATTCAGTCTGTACCTGCTGTCAAATTTTCTTTATGTATGCAGGTGAGATCTTAAAGTACCATACAAAATTTAGAAGAAGCGCGTTTCCATTATAGTAGTGAATTTATTAACTTCCTTTTTAAAAAAAAGTAAGGGTGAACTCGGAATAACGAACTATTAATGGTGAAATGAGTGCTTTCATAAATAAAACATCAGATCCGATATGCGTCTCTGTGCATGCTGAATCTTTAAAATGTAGCATTGCGAAATAAAACTAAATGATGATCGCTACGATTTCAAAAAGAATTTTAATTTTAAGCCATGCTATGAAATTTGATCTTACATAAATGCTTTTTTTTTCCTTTCAGCTTCCTGCGATTGATGTCGGATATTCCTTATTACTACAGTTCTTAATCTTTGCTGGCGAAGTTTTTTACTTGTTCACAAATTTCTTAACCTTTTTTCAAAGTTCTTAACTTTTTGTACAAAAATAAAACGATTTAAAATTAATACCTTGGCATCCTGTTATATTATGTAGCTTTAAAATTTTTCTGCAATGAGAATTTATTTCGACTATTTTACTGCAATAATGAATTTGATTTGTGCTTAATCAGGTTGATTTATCCAGATGTTAATATAGAATTTGTTTAGTGAGCCTAATATAATCTACAGGACATTGAAAAATAAGTTCTTGTGTCAATAAGACTAACGTGCAGTCTCGTATAACTGCAAAGAATATCTAGAATTTCAGTAAACTGGTGGATTCTTTCGTCTGCAAAAAGCCTTTTAAATTGCCCTATGCTGACACTGGAAATCCATAATTGCGAACATTCATCCCATACTACATGTACCTATTCTGCTTTCAGGATTACTTGGGAGGAAAAAAAGATATCGCCCTTAATTTCTTTCAGTACTATCGTGAGTTTTGCCCTGTACTGTACATACTTCTTGCGTGGGTATTATCATTCATAATCCCACAGTGTTTCATTACAAAGAATAAGTTTAATAAACATCGCTTATTTTATAGATATTGGTGTGAATATGACGAGATCAAAGTTTTTCTCGTACTGCAATACATTTGTTTAGCAATTCGCTGGTGATAAACAAGTGGCGTCCTACACCCTATATATTTTAAGCGAAAGGCACTCGTTTTAATTACCCTTCTGCTACAACCATTTCAGAGCAACTACATTTGAAACTATAACCGCTATCCTCGGATCAGTGAATAATTGTATGCAGTACTTATACGCGCTAGACATTGCATGCGCAGAAAGGGAATCTGGGGCCATTTTGTAACATCTACTTTGTGTAGGTTTTAAATCGGAATTTTTGTTTAATACGATTCTTATGGTCAACTCTACTGCATCAGCTTAGTTAGTATTCAACAGAAAGGGATAGCGGAACATTGTGGGCTATGTTTGGTTTTAGCTAGATAATGCAAAAAGACGTTTCATAAATTTTAAGATAAATTTAATTTCTCAAATCGTTTTACTTTTGTTAACGTCTAAAAATGCTTTTTCTTTTCTAAACCAACAAAAAAAAATGTCAACTATGGAACGGGACGAGTTATAATACACTGCAATCGATTTCAAATGACAAGATGAAGGAATCGACCCTCAACATAGGCTACACCTCGTATTGTGATAAATAAGTCTGGGGTGCAGGGCCGGCTATATGGAGGGGGTGCGGCGGGTGCCATGTACCGGAACCCCGCGACTGAGGGCGAGGGGCACCATGATCAAGAATTAAAATAGTGTTCTGAACAATAATAATGTTACACATGCCAAGTCTTCAAGTTTGTTTCCACGTGATTGGCTGAGCGTCGACTGACACCTTCATTAGGCAACGATCGCAGTGATACCCATAAAAAAGGGGAGAGATTAGTTTATAAGGAAATCCCCTTCAGACATGTGAAGACAGGGCAGCGTGCCCGGCGCCCAGAAGTTGAGGCTGGGTTCAAATGGACTTGTAAATCATCAGCTGTCTACTTTTTTATACGTGCATCTGTGTATGTTTATTTATAATAAGTTGTTTCAAAGTACAACGAAGATAAATGAAACGACCAACTCCTAGCAATGCACACTGCATTACTTCTTCACCGGTCACGACTGGAATAAATGGAACAGTCGACGGATTTGGAAATATACGAAGTTTACAGTATATATTATAGTCTAGCGCAAGTGTGCAAAATATTTTGAATACCGTTGGATATAACAATGCCCATAAAATAAGGCAAGTAGATTCACAGTCACTTACCTCACCTATTAGATAATAGCATTTTGTATAGCGTATAGTAATTTGATCATTCATACCATAAATCGCTTAATACTGTTGAATATAACAATGTCCATGCCAGGAAATCTCTCTGTATGACAAAAAAAAAATATATCAGAAAAGTTAACTTTAAGAAGTCACAAGTAGATCTTGGCTACGAAGTAATTCTGGCAATGAAATTGCTTAGACTTCAGAAGCTACAAAACTGGGACTTTAACTGGGGAAGAAAGTACCACGCAAATACAGTCTTGCAATGAATAAATCAATTTATAGAACAGTGTGTTTATACAAATATGATCGACTAAAATGATAACAAATATGATCAAGAGAATATAAATGATCCTGGTTTAGGGCCAAGTATAATAACTGATAAATTTAGAATGTTTTAAGTTAAAATCTAACCTGTACAACACTAGTTTTTGCTAGCATTGCTGAAGGTAGACAATTTTCCACTACGTACTACTTTTTAAAAAATGCCAAATGGTGAAACTCAACTTCGCAGCTTTTTAATTTTTTTCAAAAACGCAAGACTCCGTATTTTGTTTTTGTTATATACTATTTTCCAACAGAAGAGGAAATGGCCAAACTACACGATTTATAGGTGGCTAAAATAACTGGAGAAAGCTGCCAACTGTAATCCAAGATTATGAGCGTTCTAGTTGTCATTTTAATTCGTTTGTTTCTTAGAAAGAAGTACTATGACGACTAAATTTATGTTCGACTATAGATAAAACAAATCCAAATTAATATATGTAAGAAAACGGCGCGACTTAAATTACTGTTTTAAAGAATTGTAGATGTAATTCCATTTTTAGCATGTAATAATCTTCCACTTCGTGGAACTCGCAAAATAATAGGAACGCCTAATAATGGAAAATTTTTTAAGTGTAATCGAATTACTCAGTAAATACGACTCTTTGCTTATGGATCATATAAACATAATAAATTCCAAAAACAGAATTGTCAATGATTTAGCTCATACATTACAAGAACAAATCGTTCCTACCTTAGGAAATGAAGTTCTTAACAAAATTAAAGACAATGCAAATGCAGCTACGTATTACAGTATCCAAATGGATTGTATTTCTGTTATTTCCCATAAAAAATAAACTTCAGTCTTTATTAGGTATGTAAATTTTGAAGAGACAAGATTAAGTATAAATGTGTCATTTATAGGTTTTATTGAAGTAACTAGTGTGACTGGAGAAGGACTAGAAAAAGTAATATATTAAGTGAGCTTAATTGAGATATTATGGATTGTAGTGTCAGGTATACGACAATGGTGGCAACATGAAAGGGAAATATAAAAGTATAAAATCTAGAATAATTGCTCTAAACCCTCGTGCAATTTATGTGTGTGCCTGCCCTATCATACTCCTTTAATTTATTAATTTGAGATGCCGCTTCCAGCAGTATATTTAATTGTTTTGGTTATTGCAACGCTTGTATTGCTTTGCATTTACAAAAAGATAGGAAAATCTACAAAAGCATTTAAACATTACTCTCAAACCATTATGCAACACTCGTTGGGAAGCCAAAATAGATACGGTTAAAGCAGTGTATATACAGTTTGAAAAAACTTGTAATGCCCTAGAAGAATTGATTGATTCAAATAACAATATTATAGTGGTATCCAAAGCTAAAAGTCTATTGGATTCAATAAAGAAATGACATTTATTTTATGTTTAATAGAATGGTTTACAATATTGTCCAAAATTAGCTATCAGTAAACTATTTAAAATAAAAATAATTGTTTTCCACTGGGTTTTTTAACTTAGTCTGATTAAAAATTAAGTCTTTAGTTAAATTAAAACTGAAATCCAAAATTTAAGAACAAAATTTAACTCATATTTAGACGAAGCAAAAGCGATAACACGTAATTTGAATCATTCAGTACATTTTCTTGAAAAACGAATTCGTAAAAGAGAAAAATTATATTTCGAAACAGCAGACGATGAAATGGTAGAAAACCCGGTTGAGGAAGTTAGATGTTATTTTTTAATTCTGTAACGGAAACTGTTATTGTACAGATAAATGATAGATTTAAAAGTATGTCAAATTAATCATTGATATAAAAACTTTAGAAAAACATAAATTAGAAAAATTTTCCAAAAACTTTGTAATGTTTTATAATAACGATGTAGATGAAAACCTAATTTTAGTAATTGTTTTGCTATGGGATTTGATTTGGTTTAAAAGGGATGTAAATTATGCTCAACAGATATTGCAATATGTACTAATTAATAATTAGTACATATTGCAATATGCACTTATGCTTAAATGCACTTGCTATACTAAGTAACGGAAAAGAAATTAGAAAAAAATGTAATTTTCTTGACGTAATTAATAGTAATAAATGTTCGTATTTATTTAATTTTTTTACTTTGCAAAAAATTTAAGGGCCCCCAAATAGTTTCTTGCACACGGGCCCCTTCATAGAGAAGGCCGGCTTTGCTGGGGTGGGGAAGAGAAACGAGCATTTCTCATGCCACATTCTTTAAAGATTTCATAAAGGGAAAGTAATTGTGTAACTATTTGATTTTTTTTTTTTTTAGAGATCTTGTGGAAAAGTATTTTTGGTTGCAAAGAAATATATTTCTGATCACCAGTTTGGATCCGATTCCTTAGTGACAATAGCAACTTGTTTTATTACATTTCTTGTAAAACAATTGTATTATATTTACTTGTATTATTACTGACTTATTTTGGTCATTTATAACTTAATGCAATTAAAATACCTAGTGAAGGCAATGTTTTATGAGTGGTAATTTCATATTTTCTTCCCCTTTTTTTAATTCAAGTTAAATAATTGCAAATCTATAAAGTTTGTCTAATACTGGTGTAATATAGTTTCTGCTTCGTTTAGAAAATACAATTCCATATCAAAATAATTTAAATCTGTGATCAATTAAATTGGGGAATTCTAGCAGTAACAAATTGACCATCTATAACATTCACAGGTGTCTACACTATAGGATGTAAAAGTTTGAGACAAAATCAACAACAGGTTGACTATCTGTCGGCTTGTACTTACAGAAGCATGTTAATGCGATAATTTAAAAACGCAATGACTTAAATATATCAAACTAAGTATGGGATATTGTAACAACAAATGCAGTTTCGTGTCAGACTGACTGAGAAAAACGTGCCTAAAGTACAAATTCGATTTTGTGATATCAATCGCCAAAAAAACCCAGCCAAGGATTATACGATAGATTCAGCAAAAACGTTAAATTCAAGCCAAAAGATAATATTTAGTAACTACTGTACATCAGTGTTACGAACATTGTTCTCTGGCATGACAAATTTATTAGAGAATATGCGTAAAAGTCTTGGGGAGACATTCCTACTGCTTTTTCAGATGAAAGTCTCGTTATAATTAAATTGTATAAAGCAAAGCGCTTGTATTTAGCATTAGTAAAATGCAGAATAAGGTCATTTAAAATTTCAGACAAAATAAAACCAACTTCCTATAAATATATTATAACAACCTATAAATCTATTGTAGTTATTTATCAATACAGTGCAATTATTATACAGTAAATGTTAATTATGAAATTGATAAATGTAATTAATAGTACAATTTAATTTACATATCTAATGAAATCTATAACACTATGATTTGATAGATATTGACACATAAGAAATCTGCTTTTTAGAATACTTAAAATATATAAAAAGTTATCATTTATAATAAACTACTAGAGGAACTCTAAAAACTGAAAACATATATAAATTGATATTACAATAAATATCAATTTATATATAAATGTATAATATAATGGCATAAAAGCAATGAAAAATAATTTGACTTTATATGGAGGAAAAAAAAAATATTTAAGACTTTGAAAGTTAAAGAAACCAAGGTTCTTAATTTTTTGTTTTTGGCAGCCCATGTATAAAATTTAATAGAGAGCAATCTATACTTTTGTAATGGACTTAATGAAAATAGAAATTAGAACATTATAAATTCATTATCATGCTTTAATAATAACTTCTTTAAAACTTTAATTGTCAACCCGTTGTTGTACTAGCAGCAGTTACTGTGACATTCAAAAATTAGCATGGATGCAGAATTATGACTTTATAAATGGAAATTAATGCTTAATTAATAAATCCAATCTGGAGTATAGAGAATTTATTTCCAATAGAAAAGCTTACAAACACTGATTAAAAATGTATGTAACAAGTGCGTGATTGATGAAAAGGTAAAAAAGAGGTAATCTAAAAATGTGATACAAAACAATGAACAAAGAAAAGACATACAAAAACGTATGAATTAAATAGTCAATTCACATAAAAAATTATAAAAATTGCAGTCAAATTGGCTTTTATATTTATTTCAAAATATTTATAAAAATAAGAAATTAATAGCATATGTTTTTTCAAACACATTTAATAAATACATGGTCATGACAAATTTAAATATATATACATATATTTAATATATATATATACAGGAAATATATATAACTATACAGGATATCAAATACGGCAGGTAAGCCTATATTTTATCTTAAAAGTACCTCACTAGCATATTTTAGCAAACATTTTTTAATGGCCAATGCATTGTTGCGACACATTTCAGGTGTTTTGCTTTTTACAGGTGGCATGACTTAATCGATGTTTCATAGTTACTTCTGAGCATCAGTCACTTTGGTCCAATAAGCTACTTTGTGTGGAAGAAACTTTTGAGATCATGGATTTAAAAAATTTGAATTAAAAAAAATTCCATGGAAAAAGATGAGAAATCTAAAAAAAGGTGGAGGTATCCACAGAAAAAGCATACCTCTGACTTAAAAAAAATTATTCATCAGTTATGTTTAGAGTAAAAGTAAAAACATGATGATTTATTACAAAAGAAATAATACTTATCAAAGGCAAGTAAAATAAAATTCCCATCTTCAATTACATTCATAAAGTTAAAAATGTGAAGTGCTTTTTCATCAGTATATCAAAAGCAAAATCTGTGCCAAATACAGCAGCTTTAAGATGGTCATAGTAAGCAGCTCATGGTATAAAGTTGCTGTATTTAACAAGTTTGGAAAACATTTTGGTTGCTGTTTAGTTAATAAAAAAAAAAAAAAAGAACTATTGTTCATGCTCTTGTCAAAACAAAATATAAAAGAAATAATCACTATTTATCACCAGCTATATGTCCTTCTATTCCAAATAAATCATGAAAAGCATATGCACAATTATGATCTTCAAGGTATTTCAAAAACTGCCCCATATCCATATGATATTCTTTAGCAGGTCCTCTTCTGACTTGAAAACTAATTTCTTGAAAATCTTGGAACTTTCTAAATGTTTGTGGACTAGATTCAGCAATTTCCTCTTTTACTAGAGATAATTTTTTCCAGCTCATTTTTTTCAATTGTTGATGAAACACACTACAGTCTTTTTTAGTTCCTTCAACACAGATGAATCCTGGCTTTCCTGGGAGTGAAAAACCAGTCAATTTCAAATCTTGAGCAATATCTAGAATGTCTCTTCTCTTAAACTTACTAAATATGTGGTGGCTGTAAATCCATAACCTACAAAGTACATTTTTAGAATCATCATTAGAATGTATGTCTTCTGTAGCTTTATTATCAGATTGTAGTGAAAAATAGTTTTGCGCATTTTCAGAAAGCCATGTGATTACTGACAAAACACACAATTCACCAGTGTCTAAACTTTTGATGTATTCATAAAGCGCATCATTGAGTTCTTTCTGCTGATGACGATTGAGTCCAACAGATCGAGCAGTTACGTGTGGTTTCAACATAGGATATTCATGGGGTAATGCTACATTCAGTTCAAGTTTTGCCTGTAAAAAAAAAAACATTTAGTTGTTTAATTTTTTATTAAACTATGTTTATAAAATACGGTACTTTATAAACAATTGAATTATTTTAACAAAGTAACATGAAATTCATCATTGAAATATGAAGTAGGTAATTAACAAAAATAATTATTCTTCAGTAAATAAAATATCATTTAATTCAAATTATAATCAGAAAATGAATAATTACTTATTTTTAATATAGAAACCATGGAATATTTTCAACACATTAAAAAGATATAAAGAAAATCTATATATGAAACTGAATTAGATAAAAATATTTTACAAAATTATATTTTCAAAAAATTTCTATATTTTATAAATTTATGATATAATTTGTTTGTAAATCATTAAAAATTATAGTGGAATATGTCTAAACACATATAGTATGTAGATTTATAAAACAATGTTAAGCTTTCTAGTTTCATTGTTTTCAAATGGTTCAATAATGATTCATAAAAGATATTAGAAGAGAGATAACTTATAACTTTTTATGAAAATCTATATTCAGTTTGATAAATAATAAGGCTATACTTACATTACGTTCAGGTACATCCAAGTTTAAAGTAAAATCGAGTTCAAGAGGTAATCTATGGTGCCTTCCACCAATATATAGTTTCATATCAGCCAAAACAGATGGAAGTGTGATGCTAAATTCACTGGCATTCGGATACATACTATTTAACAACTCAACTTCAGATAACTGTAATTCAAAACATTCAGACAAATCTGCATTAAGATTGCTAGATCCGTCCATGTCTTAAGAAGATCAATGTATTTTATGAGATCATATCTAAAAAATTTTAAATAATAATATACTTTCTGCACGTCAAACAAATTGTTTCAGCTGCCGGTAGCCTGGGTTAAATAAACATAACATACGTCATTGACATTTGTTGTGCTTCCTATTACAGCTCGCAAAATTTTATAAATTATAATTTCTAATATTAAATTGCTAAGAAAAAATCGTCTTCTTAATTTATTAGTAAAAATATTTAAAATTGATAAAAATAGCTATTTTTATGCTTGCAATATGATACTAAGTAACTACTAATTTAGTTTGTTAACTAATTGACATGATTGTGCAACAGATTTCAGAATTTAACTTTGACTTTAACGGAAATGTATTTATTTACATTTATGTAACGTGCTTTTAGCACACAAATAAGAATTTTGTTAACACAATTTTATTGTATTAAAAAAAGCAAAATTGTTTTATTTCAATCTATTTTCTTGTAATTAAATATGCCTATAACGTGTTCTAAATGCAGAAAAAATCCCGCTACTGTAAAACGTCCGAAAACAGTAAGTTTGAAATTTAAATTTCAGATTTACAAAAGTTCGTGGCATGAGCAATATTTGATAAATTTTTTATGGTCAGTAGAAGGTAAATAGATACTTAATATTAAGAAAGAATTTTTAGTAAAATAATCGGGGTCTTAATGTAGATGTATTTTAATTAATATACAAGTTATTGTTTTCAATTAAGTATTTTCATTGATAGCTAACTGAAAATTTACAATATATATCTATATAATTTTGATTTATATTCTGTAAAATCAATTTCTTTAGGGACATGCTGTCTGTAAAACATGTTTCTTTGATGTGTTTGAGACAGAAGTTCATGAAACAATCACACGAGGGAATTTATTTAAAAGAGGAGAATATGTAGCAATAGCAGCATCTGGTGGAAAAGGTAATTTATAGTATATTTATTCTTAAACATTTTATTGTGAATATCAATTCTTTTATCTTTTAGAATGTTTTTCAGAAGTGTTATATTTTTGTGTGCATATACCCTTTATGGTATTTTTCTATTGGAGGAATAAGTGCCAAATATATCAATGTCATTCTACTATGTATCATTACATGAGGATAATTATTGTCTTGCTTATAGGAAAGTAATTTTATTATATATTTTAGAAAAAAAATTATAGGTTAAAACATATAATAATTTTTTAATGAATCTTTAATTTTTTTCCTTAAATCGTAACTCTTATTATAACTCTATTTTATATTTAGATTTAAAAATAATGATATTAGTCTTTTATAATGCTGATGATATTAATATTTCCATGGAACAATTAATGCCAACTATTCATGAATTAATGAAGATTCAAATCTAACAAACCTCACAAACTTGATGACTTTTTGTAATTTAATTAATCTGCTCTTAGGTCCTAGTGTCAAATTTTAAATCAATTTTGTACATAAGATTTTAATATAAATTCAATGATTTTTATCCATTGATTCTATTGCCAAATAAACAAACAGAATGTAATATGAAAAAATATGTATGATGACTTAATCTAATATTTCTGTAATTATGGATGAAAAAGGCAACAACAAATGGAAGATTTTATATATATATATATTATTTGATAAAATAAATGATTTTTTTTAATTCAATTATTATGTCTCTGATTTAGTCTAAATCTTTTTTAGTAAATAATTGTTTTTTTATTTTTTCCCCTCTCTCTGTTTCAAAGTGCATTTAAACAATACTTGGCATTTTTACTGAAAATCTTAATATATCATTCATTTAATGCTTTATCAGAGTGATGTTTTTTGATGATGATCATTTGAGTTCTTTTATCATATAAACATTCTTTATTTTATATGACTTTTAAAATTGATAGTAAAGAATATATTGCTATTCATATATTTTTTATCTGCAGGAGGTGATGTGTTATTTTCTTATTTACTTACATATATGAAAGTTTAACTAAATATTTACAAATTTAGATAGTTTTATTTTATTTTATCATAGTTAGTAAAAGTGATTTAATTTCTGATCATGTTTTGTTATTATTATTTCTTCCACATTTAGATTCAACAGTTTTAGCATATATAATGAAGACTTTAAATGACCGTTATGATTATGGTTTGAAACTTGTACTTTTATCAATTGATGAAGGTATTACTGGATACAGGGACGATTCTTTGGAAGTAATATTTTATTTATTTATTTATTAAACATTTCTTTTATTAATTAATTAATGCTATGCCTTTTTGTATCTCTTTTACAGCATATATATTTCAAAACAAAAACATGTAAAATCATTTTTAAAATTTAATTTGAGTAATAATTTCATATGCTATTTTTTTATTTCTTTTAGATGATTCACATAATTTCATATTATTTGGTGACCAGTTGGTTTGCCAGGATTTCAATTATTTCTTAAATATTTTTAAATTTCAAATTTTGATGGTGATAAAATTTAGACTATTTTAAACACCTTGCACCAATTTGTACATTGTACTTTCTATTTGCCTAATTTTTTGTCTACATTTTTATATGTGAAATTATGTGGCCATTTGATTAAAAATCAAATATTATGACTAAATTATAGTTTACCATCCATGTATATATTTAACCATTCTTCATATATTTTTTTATAATTGTTTTATTTTTATTGTTTGTTAAGAATTGTTTTTATTTTTAAAATTCCCATTTAATTTTAATTTTTTTAAGTTTTTATAATTTTCATATATTAATTTATATTTAATTTTTGAAAAATTCTAAAAATAGTTTCTAATAGTGACTTTTAAAAAATAGTGCCTGAAGTATTCCTTTGAAAATTTTTTTCAAATTGGTCAGTTATGCCTGGTTTTAATTCATTTCTTTCTTTAGTCTGTAAAAAGAAACGAAAAAGATTATGGTATTCCTCTGAAAATTTTGTCATATGAGGTATGTGTGTTTTTATTTTAAATTTATTTCTAAAAATTTACTTTTACTCATAATTCCAATAACTGTACTTTAAATAACAATGTGAAAGCAGTACAAACATTTCAGAAAATTAGATACTTTGATTCCATATAGGTTGTCATTACATAGAAACTTTTGGTTCATATTTTCAAATGTTAGTATTTGGCAGTTTAATAAAGTAAGTATGCAGCTCAATGCATTGTCTATGCAGCTCAATGCACTCTATCTTTATCTAATATCTTGAACTACACAACATCATTGTTGCTGAGTTGCTTGCCAGCATTACTGAAAAATTCAAGTGGTATTGACAGCTTTTTCCTGATTTCCTATTTGAAATAATCAAACTATTTTATCAGTCATACTAATATTCATTTTATGTGTTTGATATATAAAGTGATGTATCACTTTTGCTATACTTTTGGAAGGTTTTTATGTATATATAATGAATAGATTTTGAAATATTGCTTGCTAGTACAACAGTCATTTAAAAATTAAAATCCATATTCTATTTGATACTTTTCAAAGTGCTTTTATCTTCAGTTGAAAATGTATGGTCTATTGTATGTATGACATAACAATACCTGATTTTTAATTTAATATTATTTATTTAATTAATTAATTGTAAGTAGAACAAAATGTTAAAAAACTATTAAAAAGATGTTTTATGCCAAAATCTATTCTATATGGAAAATAGGCCAAATTTTTATATCTTGATCATCAACATGAGAAAAACAAAAGACTTGATTAAATATTAGCAGTTAGAATGAAATTGATTTGAATTTTATTTCAGCTATAAAATATTATTATTGTAAAATGTTTTTTAATTCATGAAATATTTTTTTAAAATTAATTAATTAAAATAGAAAACTAGTGTCATTGAGAAGAGAATTTTTTTTAAATTTTAAAATAATATAAAAATTATTTTTGTGCTTTAATATTTTCTGATGTTATCGTGGAAAATGTCAAATTCTTGCATAATTTTTTATTAATCAAAATTTTTAATAATTACTTTGCGATGCATCTTCCATTCTCAAACGTATATATATATGCCAAGTTTGATAGCTCTCGGTCAAATGACAAGTAAACACACATTCATTCCTATTGCTAAGAAATTTTAAGGAACTATTTTCAGTATTATTGGCTTATTTAAAGCAAGTTAGTCTACTCTATTGTTTTTGAATGAGTTTTCTTGAATGCTATATTAAGTTTAAAGTTTTATTATACTTACTAATTCATATTAAATTACGTTCTTATACTGTTTTTCATGAGTTGCTCAGATCTTTTTGTTCACTTTGTGGAATTAATTACTTAAAAAAATAATTCTTTATTAATTTGTTCTTACAAATATTCTTCAAATATTCTTACTTCTTTCAATTAAAGCCACTATCAAAACAATCAGGTATTTAAACGTGTGAAATTTCTTTCTTTTCATTCTTACTATTGAACAATTTAAATGCAGTAAAATTATATGCTTTCTTTTTTATTTCTCATTTGCATTGGAGAACTAATTAAGAAAGTGATAAAAAAATTTATCTAAATGAATGGTGGAGGATATGTGACTAATTATCAATATTCTCATAACTATTAATAAATAGTAGAAGTAATTCAATTTAATTTTAATAAATGGATATTTTATCTATAGGCTGAAAGCTATGGATTTGGATAAAGCCATCATTTTGTATTTTAAAATCTGTAATTTTTCTTCTTTATTTACTTTTATGATGTTTGTATTGTAAACTAATAATAAATTACTACTTTTGTTGTAAATAATAATTTTTTTTTTGTCTAGGATCTTTATAATTGGACTATGGATAAAATTGTAAAAGAAGTTGGTTTAAAAAACAATTGTAAGTTATTTTGAATTTGATATACACATATTTTTTTGCAACAAGACATTTCACATATTTTACTGATGTCTGTAGTAATCTAATTTTGGGATTATTTGATCATTTTTACAGTATTTATCATCTATGTCTCAATATTTCAAATTTTTGATATTTTATTAATGATATGTTTTCTCATATCCTTTTGTTTGAATTGCATAAGTTAGCCAAAGTCAAAAATTAAAGTTTATGTTATAACAGTTATTATAAAAATTTTCTGGCCTTTTGATATACCATGCTATATTTGATATATGAATTAATTGTTAATTGCAGGTGATATGTTTTTATTTTTTCAAATGGAAGTAATCATTTAAGTAAAAGATGTAAGATTGCAAAAAAATAAAATAAATACTTTAACTTTTCTGTATATACCACCTATATGTTCGAATTGCAGTTTTAATATTTCACCTAATACTGCAATCTTTTATAAATATTTGTTTGTAATAGCATGAGTTTTTGAGCTTATTTATTACAAATTCTGTGTACTTTTTTGAATTTCATTCTCACTCATTATAAAATATGCTGTATATTTAAATGATTTCAGGAGAGTTTATATTAAGATCTTTTATCAATTAATAATAATAATTGATTTCTTTATCAATTTTCAAACTATCTATCATGCTGTTTGGGAATCTAATTTGCTATATTCAAATCAGAGATTTCTATGTTTTATTTGTAATGCTTTAAAACTTTTTATAAAACAAGAATTTTTCTTATCCTGAATATTTTAATTCATATCAAGCTGTTTGCTTTAGCTATTCAATTTCATAATTCTATCACACAAGTATAATGTTTTCATTTTGCATTTGAGGAATGCTACTTTTAGGAATATAAATATTAATTAATGGCAGATAACACATATCCAGTTATTTTGCTTCATTTATAGAATAATTTATATTTTTGTAAATTTCTGCTCATGTAATAAAAATCACAAATATTTGAAATTTCTAAAAATATGCTTTTGTCTATTTTCAAAATATAAACTTCTATATGCTTTTAATTCTTCTAATTATAAAATATTATTGAGTACCTTTTTGATTTAAGTGGAATAATTAAGAAAATATTTGTTCAAAAAATATTATTTTTACTAAAATTTTTGTCTAATATTTTTACAAATTTCAATACCAGTACAATTGCATAAGAATCTTTATATTAATATATGGTTATTTAATTTTTATCAGCATGTTATTATTATTATTATTTCTTTACTGTGATCCTTATAAAAAATGCCTTTTTTGGGAAGGGAATGAAATTATATTGTGTCAATATATATACTTGTTACTATGCTAATTACATGCAGCGTATTGGTACAGTAACTAAATGTATGATGCCAATTTCTGTCACATTGGTTATGAAAGTTATTAATGGAAGATGACTATAGGATTGTTGAACAAAAGACCTATTTCATTAGAAGTTCTGCAAAAATAATAAAAATTCATCTTTAGTTGGTTTGCTTCTTAACTTTTCTGTGTGGATAATATATTTTAAAAGACCTTTTTTAATGAATCAATAGTTGCTTTAAGTGAAAAAAAAAAACAAAAAAACTACATCTGTGTGCTTTTATAAGTAACTAATCTTTTACATTATTTTGCTGTTCGATATTATTCTCATATTTCTAATTTTGTAGGCACATTTTGTGGTGTCTTTAGAAGACAAGCGCTAGATAGGGGTGCTGCATTGCTTGGAGTAGATAAATTGGTCACTGGTATGTTGATCTCATTTTGTTAAGGAAAGATATTGCTAACATTTTTGAAATTCAAAGGCATTTTATTAGTAGTACTAAATACAAATTTTGTACCAACTTTGATTCTTACAATTTTTTTGATGATTGTGGATTAGAGGAATTTCCTATTAATTACAAATTTGTCTCTCTGTTAAAAATGGCTGTTAATATATTTTTGTTGTTTTGCAGTTTCCTAGTTCGTAGGTTCCTTGTTTTAATTTAAAGTAGAAGTTTTGTATAATTTATATATATTTTTTTTAATGAAGAGTTTGTTCAAAAGTGTTTTAATACATTACATTACAGCAACTATTGAGAAGAAAGTAATTATCTTTTTAAGTAAATTCATGAATTGCTTGCAATTCATGATTATAAGAATTATTAGTTTATTCAAAGCTAAAACATAACAATGATAAAATCTTTTATTTCTTCTCTCTCTCTTTTCTGCTCAAGCATGTTAATACTTCAATTTTATATACATATGTAAGAATAATTTTTGAAGCAGAAGGCTGTTTCGAAGACAGTGAAAAGTCTTTCAAATTTTTAACTTTGTTTTATTTCTATCCTGAGAGCCATGATTTTTTGCACAAGTAGAAGCGACGAACATAACACAGAACTTCACAAAATGAGGAAAAGCTCATGAAAATTTTATCCTTGTGAATATATACTGTGAGATTTTAATAGGGATTTTTAACACATGTCAATCACAAGTAAGGGAAACATAGGGATCTTTTAGTGGAATGTGTTTATATCAGCAATATTTTATCCCTTCACTTGGAGTATGGGAACATGTCGGCTTTTAGCCGATTCAGCAATTTTAGAACTCGTGTTAAATTAATTAAATAGAAAAAGTGGAATGGGATCAGGAAATAAGAGAATATTTTAGAATGACGTTAATATGGGCTAAATTAAGCTAAAAATTAGGAAATTAATTTAGTTTAAATTAAATTTTGAAATATCATTACATATATATATAATTTTATTAATAGGTCATAATGCTGATGACATTGCTGAAACTGTGATAATGAATGGTGAGTAGATCATTTTCAATATATATGCATGGTTATGTATGTTGAATTGAAGTAAGAAATAATTTTATAAGTTTCTATTGTTTAATTTTATTTACATCTTAAAAATTTAGCAATGCATGTATTAAAAATTTTCTTTCTCTAAATTTTTACAAGCATTTAAGGATGGTTTCTTTCATAAAATAGGTCAAATTATTCAAAAAAAAATAATGCAATAAATTTCTCATAAATGTAATATTTATACACTTTAAAAAATTCTATACTATATATTTGCTATATATTTATATATTAAATATAATATCTATATATATTTTTCTTTTTCGAAGTGCCTCTAGGATATTTTTAAAAATTTAGAATAATGTAATGCAGGCAGTATTTTTTTGAAAATTAATTAAAACTTTTTCTGGAACATATACATTTGTGTAAAATATTTTTTTTGAAGTTTGAATAATTATATTATAATTGAAAGACTTATTATTTAATGCCGCCTTTAATCAAATGATATCTTTCTTAAATGTTTGAACTATTTTAAAAGTTAAATTATTGATGTGAAGTGTTATAAAGCAATTTTTTTTGTTTTGTTATTAATGTATATGTATGTTACTAATATGTTAGTAAATTTAATGCAGTTAAGTGTACCATATCAGCCATTTACATTATTTGATAATTTATATCTATAGTATTCCAATTTGTGAGTTATTTCTTTCTAATCTAATCCCCTCCCCCCAAAAAAATTATCAATATATCTTTCAAAAATATTAAAATATATCCCTTTTAGAAAATATTATCAATACCTTCACTATAAGGATTTCATAGATTGTTCTCATTTTCTTAAAGGTTTTTTTTTTTTTTTTTTTTGTGGGAGGGAGAGGGTAGTATTCTTTTTGGTTTACAGAAAATTTTGAATGGGAAAACATATTACTGCAGCAAGATAATAATATCAAAGAGGAAATTTAAATTGTGAAATATATATTAAAATTCAAATCTGAAGGTAGAAAAGCAGATTGAACAGTAAGCTTGTTGAAGCTAGATTTAAATCCTGGAAAGCATTACAGTTAATTTTAAATGTAGCAGTAATTAGAAGAATATTTATGAGTGTAGAATTATTTTTAAATTTACAAAAAAAATTTTGTGGATAAAACTTTTTGCTAATAAAGTTATCCATTTCATGTATAGGACAGTTAATATTTTTATAACAACATGCTATTTACTTTGCAAATTGGAGAGAAATTATTAAAAGAATGGTTTATTTTTACTGTTATTGTTCCTTCTTTTGCTGACTTTTACTTTTCAATTTCTGAAATTTATTCAAAATTAAAAAGAAACAATGATTTCTATCTTGATACAGTTTCAGATAAAACCTTATAATCTTTCTATTCTCTCATTTTTACACAGACTTTTCAATCTTTGTCTTACTTTCCCTGGTAATTTTTCTGAAACAGTGGTGGAAACTTTAGTTCTGTTTATTTCAAAGAACTATGAATCCAGACCTGTCCTGTCTTTAAGGGTATATGATGCATAAATTAAAACATTCTCTGAGAAATTGTCTTTAAGGGGTATTTATGTATAGAATAAATTGATATTAGAGGCAACAATCTTTTTATTGATAATCTCAAGGATGTTAAGGTTTTAGTTGTATATCGTCTGGAATCTATGTAAAGTACTCAAATTAGATTTATTCAAAGAAAAAATTGAAAGTATTTGTAATAAGGATCAACTTTTAGAATATTATAGGACACAAAGACAAAATAAAGGATTTACCAGCAAAATGTTATCCTTATAGAAAGGCAATTTACAAGAATATAAATTTATTACTCTGAATGGCTATCAAAATTCTTATTGGCAAATGAATTTATTAAAATTTTTTTCTTACAGTTACGAGTAATATTAATTAGTAAATTTTTTAGATGTAATTTTTATCCTTTCTGCACTTGTAAAGAAATGTATTTTAAAATGCTAGTGAATGTGAAGAGCTCAGAATTATTATAGGCAAAAATATAAGTTAGGAAAAATGTCATTTGCATTTCCCAAAAACATGAGACATTTATCTTTATTTTATTGATGAAAACTATGTTGAAACAATTTTAAAAACTTAAAAATCTAATAAATAGGGATTTGGCTTTTGCAACTTAAAATTCCTAAATTTGACTTAAATCAGATCACTATGCAAAATTAACTACATATGTTGAAAAAAGTACGAATGAGAAAAGAATCTATCTCAATACATTTAAAACATTAAATTAAGTATCTTTTTAAAGCTAGCTTTCCACTATTAATCTTAAAATAAAATATAAGAATGGAGTTAGTTTATTTTTTAATGCAATTTATTCTTTACAATTAATACAAAAAGACATCTATATGATGTTCTTCTCAAACTTGGAGGCAGCCGATTCTTATATAAATTACAATAAAAATACTAGTAAGTGTATTTCTTAATGCAATTTATTCTTTACAATTAATACAAAAAGACATCTATATGATGTTCTTCTCAAACTTGGAGGCAGCCGATTCTTATATATATTACAATAAAAATACTAGTAAAAAAGTAAACAAATTAAATTGTAGCATTGATTTAACTTGTTGTTTAAAAAAAGGGATATATATATATATATACTAGCAGACACGACAAACGTTGTTCTGCCTTATAAATTAGTGTGTAGGGATGGGATCTATGACAGAAAGAGGAATGGAGCACTGTAGATGATGATCGCCGATAAAAACGAAAAAACACCAACCATTCATTTTCTCAATACAATGTATTTCATGAACGTAACGAACATATACATTGTTTGATCCCTTAAAAGTTAAATGTAAAGTGCAAAAAGTAATATATTTTTTGTCCTAAAGTATAAAAATGAAATAAAGAAAATCAATATTCATTTCGAAGAGCAATTGAGTGTACGATATTTTTTCTCAGTCCGTCTTTAGCCAACACAAATAAGCTCGATAGTTTGCCCAATCGGGAACATTCCATGTGTGAAAAACATGGTGCCCAAATCAGAGCCGGAAACAGACATCGTTTGGCCTTGCGACTTATTGATTGTTACTGCGAATCTAATAAGAAATTGAACGCGTTTGAATTCGATTGGCACGTCTGTGAGAATCATTGGAATTAGTGGCAGCAAAACATTTTCGGCTCGGAATTTACCATTCAAAATTGGTGACTTTGATAACGTTTTTCATCAATTTTTTAATGACCAATCAATCGCATGTCATTGCATAGCCACGGTGGGTTCAAATTCCGAAGTAAAATAACCGGAGATCCAACTTTCAGTCGTAGAAGGTGTGGTGATATGCCTGGCAAAACCAGTGAGTTCAAAAACTCTGTTGGATAATGTACAGCTTCGTTAGCATCGCACACTGTATCGATCGATTTGTATGATACCAAGTCGCCTGGCAACGACTGCTGTATCTTGAAGGTTAAATCGTCGACGTCCACATTTTTTGCTGCCAAAATGGCTCTTTCTGCCAGCCACGCATGATTTATGTATTATGTGCGTACATCGGAACATATGTGATCAATGAGACCTTTTTGCGAATCAACGATAGCGCAGAAATTAGTGGGTGATTTTATGCATCCAGTATTTTCATAGACAGCAAATTTCTATCACTGATATCTAACAATTGGTCCGAGAATGTGTCAACAGATGGATCTTGTAGCATTTGGATGCGCGTGTTTATTTTTAGCTGGACTTTTTCAACATAACGTCACAGTGGCGATAATTTCAAGCAAGCGATGATCTCCTCATCGTACGATGAACGTGGATAGGAACACCCTAATTACTTAGAGTTGTGAAATATACTTTACGACCTATTCTCAGACCTACCAAATACACATAAAAAATTTCATGAAAATCGGTCGAGCCGTTTCGGAGGAGTACAAATACAAATACCTTGACATGATATATATATATAGGGTGTTGCTGAATTCGACCGACAAATTCAGAAGGGTGATAGGAGGCATCAAGAATCAACATACCACATGGGCTCCCAAACGACGTTTAGGGAGTGAAAATCGCAAAAATATAAGGAGTCGGCGAACTTATGGAAACTGTAAAAAACTACTAAAAAAATACCAAAAGGTGTTTCAACTGCGAATTTTTTTTAAATGAAAGCACATTCTTGAAGGCTATTTTTTATGTAAGTAACATTCCGATTTGACGAACCAGAGGGTCGTAAATTATTGAAAACGAAAAAGTAGTTTAGAACACTATCTGCAAAAATATTGTTACGAAATTTTCTTTACCGGGGTTCGTCTGGATAGTGGGAGTGATATGGTGTAAAGAACGCACAATCAGCAGGCAGAAGTAGAATAAAAACAACAACGTTTATTTACACGAAGACACACAGGACAGCACAAAAGCGACAACTATATACAGCATAGAGACGACTATCTTCAGCCGAGACGTGTAGCATACAACAGCATACACAGCAGCATACAACCAGAATCTACTGCAGACAGTAGCGCACAGCTGAGTTCAGCACGAGCTTGACTCCGTCGCTTACGACTCCTCCGCTCCGTCTTCACACTTCTCCGACTCTCTAACTCCTACTGCCTTCTACCTTCGAACTCGGACTACTGGCTTCGTCGACTCGACTCCGCTGCTCTCGAACTCGGACTACTCCGTCGTCTCCTTTGGCAGCGGCGGCCGCAGCCCCTTTTATAGGTCTCAGGAGGCGGGGCTAGAAGCCTCTCAACCAATCAGGAACGTTCGAGGCGTATATCGGTTCCTACTGGACGGATCGGGAAAACTCTCGAAGTTTCGGGTATTATCTATTTTGGCGCCAAAGTCGCCAAGCTCTGGGACCTCTGACGCACACCTGGACTCCGTCCCATTCAGATGACTGTAAAACTTTCTTTCCAATGATGGAACAAACTATGCTGGGAAGCCGAATTGCAGGTTTGTAACATTATTAAAACTTTAAAATAAAAGCTTGAAAATATAAGGAATTTTATACTCCTTAATTTGATATAAGTCTGTAGTGTGAAAATTGAGGAGGTTTTAAGATATTCAAGAAAAACTAAAATGTTTGCCAGGAAACATCGCTGCAACATCGGTACCGATGGTTATAGAGGATGTTGCCAAATTTGAATGGTAAATTTAGAGAAGTGATAGCAGGCATTGAAGAGATTAAAAATTATCATAAAACATAGGGTCGCATGAGACATTTTTTCTGTGAAAATCGCAAAAACAGACATCGAAGAGACAATTAGCCTGGCGAAGAGAATTGCCCTAAGAATGCAAGGATTTGGAACAAGGTAGTCGAGAAGAAGTTTTCTCGTATCTAAATTTTCCATGCTTTCGAGGAATATAAAAGCTGCGATCATTGCAGAATTGATAGTCGATAAGTTTTCATTCGTAAACAACATGTTAGATTTCACGAATGACGAGTATGCATTTAATTTACAATCGAGCGAATGGTAATGGACGGCAACCACAAAGAATATACCAATAGCAATATCCAAGTAGGCGTTGTTTATACCACAGCACCTCTGCAAATATTAATAGACGGTTGTGGGAGGCAAGATCCTTCAAAATAACGAGGCCAAATGCAGGACTCGAACGCCTCAGTGGCGCAAAGTACCTTGTTTCCTTGCAGCACGTCCTTCCGGATTTACTGCAGGAAATACCGGCCATTGCACACCAAAACATGTGGTTAATGCATGGTGATGCACCAGCGCATTTTTTGAATTCTGTGCGTAACTAACTAAATGATACATATCCTGGGACGTAGCGGACCTGTTGATTGACCTCAAAGTTCCCTGGACCTTAATCCCTTGGATTTCTTCTTCTGGGGCCATATAAAATATCTTGTTTATCAAACAACTTTGAATACATTGAAAGATCACGTGGCACGGATCGTCGTCGCTGCTGGAGAAATCGCAAGCACACCTGGTATGTTTGAGCGCGTCCGGTGGTCCTTTAAACGTCGGTGTCGATTGTGTAATGACCTTCGCGGCCGCAACATTGAGCAATTTTTATAAAAGTTTCTCATCGTCTCCTTTCTTATGTTAAAATGTCTGTGCTGCAAATGTATGCTGTATCAGTATTCCAGCAAATAAATTTTCACCGTCGTTTGCGAGTTTATATTACTTTGAAAATTCTTATCGCCTTGATGCTTACTATTAATTCAGAATTTTTCAATAGAATTTTACAACACCTTCTGTAAACATTGGTGCCGATGTTGCAGCGATGTTTCCCGGCAAACATTTTAGTTTTTCTTGAATAAAAACCTCCTTGTTCGTGGGTAATCAAATAAAAGGGACCTGATCTGTCTTTTTTCCATTTATTATACGTAAAGCAACTATTGAAGAAGACATCTAAAGCAGTGGTACAACATTAACAGAACACAAAAGCACACACAGTTACAGGAGACACATCTTTATTACGCGCGGTAAAACAAAAGTACTCTGGCGGGGAAAAGTTGTTGCCAGATGAAGAGAAAAAGTTGTTGCCAGATGAAGAGAAAAAATTGTTGCCAGATCAAGAGAAAAAGTTGTTGCCAGATCAAGATTTAAGTTCTTGCGCTGGCTCTGCAACATCCCGCGCCCCGTTGGACATTGGTCCAACATCTTGAATTGGAAGGGTAATTATGCGGTTCATGGCTCGCAGGAATACTCCGTTGGAAGTTTGCACCTCAACTACTCGAACAAGTCCATCGGGTCCAGGTATTGTCTTCTTTATTCGCGCCAACTTCCACTCTAATGGCTTGTGGTCGTCCTTCAACATGACTAGGTCACCTTCTTTCAGGTTGAGCTGTGGATTCTTCCATTTCTGCCTCTGCTGTAGTTGTTGCAGATACTCCCGATTCCAGCGGTCCCAATACTTGGATTTAAGGTCCTGGACATGACTCCACCTGGAAGATAAACTGACAGCAGTATTTTGTTCAGTTAAAAATAGTAAGGATGATCCAACCAAAAAATGTTCCGTTTTTAGAGGTTGTAGATCGGTTGGATCGACGGACAAGGGACTGAGTGGTCTTGAATTCAATATCGCTTCAATTTCGACAAACAATGTGTTAAGTTCCACAAAGTTCAGAATTTTGGTCTTGGTGACTTTCACCAAGATTTTTTTTTCATAGATTTTATATTTGCTTCCCAGAGACCACCAAAGTTGGGTGCAGGTGGGGGTATGAAATTCCATTTGATGCCTTCCTCGGCACTGAACCTTTGAATCGAATTGGATTTGCATAATTTAAATAGGGGGTTCAGAAGAGCATATGCTCCTTTAAAGTTAGTTGCATTGTCGCTCCAAATGACTGAAGGTCTAGATCGCCTTGCGATGAATCTTTTAAAACATGCCAAGAAGGCTTCAGTAGTTAAATCAGATTCTACTTCCGGATGAGTAGCCTTAGTGCTAAAACATATAAATATGGCGATATAAGATTTGACTGTTACTCTAGTTCTTTTCAAATTAGGTTTCGTTATGATTGGGCCTGCAAAATCAATTCCCACCTTGTCAAAAGGTCTGGATGGAATGACCCGATCTCTTGGTAGATCGCCCATCATCTGTTGAATAGTTTTATTTTTTACTCTAAAGCACGTTAAGCATCTTTTGATTACACTTTTAACTTTGGCTTGACCAGCTGGTATCCAGTATTGCTGTCTAATTAAATACAGAGTAATTTGAACACCGGAGTGGAGTGCTTTTTTATGAAAATATTCTATAAGTATATCTGTTAAATGGTTTTTCTTAGGTAAGAGTAGAGGAAATTTTTGTGAATCTGGAAGATCAGAAAATTTTAATCTTCCGCCTACTCTTAAAAGCTCATCATTATCTAAGAATACATTTAAATTCAGAAGGGGATTATTCTTAGGAAGAATTTTATTCTTTTCTAGACAATTTATTTCAAATTCAAACTCTCTCATTTGTATAATTTTTATTAAAGATTTTGTAGCATTTTGTAATTCTGTTACATTTAAATGATCTCTCTTTCTGTTTCGCAGAGCTGATTTACAATTATGTAAGAATCGTAAACACCATGCAGTTACTCAAATTGATTTGCTGAAAGAAGAATATCTTTTAATCAAATTATCGTCTAATGGATTTACTTTTACTATTGTTGAACTTATTTAAACGGTCTTTTTCAATTCTAAATTGTCTGCGTCTCATTATTTGTTTTACCTAATTTAGGCCATTTACATTCATTTTTTAACAACCAATTTGGCCCATGCCACCAGAAGTTAGAGTTTCTCAGTTCATGTACCGTTAACCCTCTTGATATTAAATCGGTCGGATTATCAGTTCCAGGAGTGTGATTCCATTCAGTGGGATTGGTTAGATTTTGGATTTCTTTAATTCTGTTTTTTACGAACACTAAATCTTTCAAGGTCACCCTTCATCCAATAGTAAAGAATTGAAGAGTCAGTCCAGAAGAATCGTGTAACAGGAAATTGAACGCACTTAACTATTTTACAGCCTAGCCTTGCTGCTAAAAGAGCACCCATTAGTTCTAATCTTGGGATCGAAAGCATCTTTAGAGGGGCTACTCTACTTTTTGAAGCGACAAAATTTGATTTCATTTCTCCGTTTCTCAATAAGACTCTAATGTACACTACAGTTCCATATGCCCTTTTTGAGGCGTCGGAAAAACAATGTAGTTGAGCTTCAGTTATTTCATTGGTTTTTGCTTCGGCGAAAAAATATCTAGGTATTTTAATGAGATGCAATTTTTTTATTTCTTCGCACCATTCATTTATTTTAGTGGTCAGTGTTTTCGGGAGAGGGTCATCCCAGTCTAATCCCAAGCACCAAATGTCCTGTATTAGACATTTTATCTAGATGGTAAAAGGTCCTAAAAATCCCACTGGATCAAAAATGCGTCCAGCTACTTGAATAACATATCGTTTGGAATTTATATTATTTAACAGGAATTTCTCTAAGCTTCGAGTGTCAAACTGGAATACATCTAAATCGGAATCCCATGCTAATCCTAGCACTTGACAAGGAGTTAAAGCAGAGTTATCATTAATTGAATGCTTTTCTTCATTTATTTCGAAACCTGCCTCTCTCCATTTATCACGAAGCTCAACTGAGTTAGTTTTCCATTTTCTTAATTCCATGCTCGCTTCTTTAAAGATGTTGAAACATTCTAGGCTTATTTTAAAAGCTGAATCAAAGTCTCTTTGGCTACAGATTAAATCGTCAACATACAATGCTTTTTCTAGCATTTGACAGGTATTAGAAAATTGTTCTACATACCTCTTTAGATGGTGTTGGATTGTAGCTGCAAGGAGGAAGAGGCCTGATTTGACACCGAAGAGAACTCGAGTCATCTTGAAAATTTCCTCTTCTTCCTTTTCCGGATCTTCCGTCCAGAAGAAGTTCGTATAATTCTGATCTTCTTCGGCAATCTGTATTTGCAGAAAGGCCTTCTTTATGTCGACAGTTATGGCAACAGCTTGTTCTCTAAAACCTATGAAAATCTCAAAAAGGTCTGGAATGAGATTGATACCAGTATGTAAACAATCATTTAACGACAATTGTCCTTTCGCATGAGAATTCGCGTCAAATACCACTCTCAAACGTGTGGTAGTTTTATCTTCCCTTATTACCGCCCTGTGAGGAAAATAAAATGAAGGTTTTCCTTCTTCACATGTTATAACTTTCTTAATGATACCTTCTTTTAAATGATCTTCAATAACAGTTTTATAATCTAAAAATAACGAATTATCTTTAATAAATTTTGATTTTAAGTGCGAAAACCTCCTTTTAGCCACTTCAAAATTATTAACTAAATATTCTTTCATATTTGTTTTCCAAGGAAACTTTACAGTATATCTTTTATTTTGATAAAAAATACTTTCTTCAAATTGTTTCATAATTTCTTTATCTATAGTACGTTTTTCTAAATCATCCTCTTCAACCCCTTCTACTCCTAAATTCTCAAGATCCCAAAATTGTTTAAGTTGGTCCGAAACATCCTTTTCATCTAATACAATCTTCATGGTCATTAAATCATTTGATAAACCTACGTGTCCTTGCAAACACCATCCAAAAATTGTTTCAGTCGCTACCAGTTTGTTATTTAATCTTTTTATTCTGCCTGAAACGATTTCATAATAATAATCTACACCAATTAATATTGAGATATTCTTACCTCGATTATCAATATTATCAGCTAGCTGCAAATGCTTCAATTTATTGTACGTTTTAGTAATATTGTTGTTAGGTACAGGAAGAGTAGTGGCTGAAATGTTTTCTGTAACCAAAGCGTCTACTTCAATACGTAAAGAGGGATCCTCAGGTTTTTAAATTCTATTCTCACTATACTGTAAGAATGTTCCTTTGCTTGTTTAGCACCAAAAGCGTATACCGATAAAGATTCTTTTCTTATTACTTTTAACTTTAATTTTTCTGAAACTTCACGTATTATAAATGTTCTCATACTTCCATTATCTAACATTAGTCGTACTGTTTCAAATTCGTTTGCTTCATCATTGCGCACGAGGGCTGCACATGTTTGAAGAAATATATTACCGCGAGAAAAGTTTGTTTTGTTTTTATCGTAATGTGAAATTGCAGTAATTACGCTCTTATTATCTTTATTTAAATCGGGCGTGTTAGATTCTGCTTGAGAGCAAATAGATTTATTATGCTTCTTCCCGCATGTCTCACATGTCAAATATCTACTCTGGCGGCATTCATTAACTCGATGTTTTGGCTTCAAGCATAAAAAACATCTGCCATCTTGTTTTAAAACACCAAGTTACGTTTCTAAGTCGATTTGAGAACATAACTCCGATCGATGTTCGCCTTTACAATATAAACAATTTTGGTTTAATGCTGACGCGGAAAAGCATTGAAGATCTTGCGGTTTTGCGCTTGACCTTGGACTTCGCCATTTATCATGCGAGCTAGCTGTGTTTCGACTGAAGTTGAAAGAATTCTGTTTCACTTTTGGGAGGGAATTTTCTTTGCGTTTATCGCCTTTCGCGGTATGCATAAACGCGGAGGATTCTCTACATTCAATTTCAATTCTTAAAAAATTTAGTAACTCGGTTACATTAAATTCGAACTTCACCGAACTATCAACTCTTTTTCTATTAAATTCAAGGACAAGATCTTCGGGAATCAATTTAATTAAAATGGGATAGAGTAAATGCCCATACATCTCTGAAGTAACTTTTAATGATTCTAAACTTCTTCAGTTTATCTCTACAGTATCATACAACTTCCTAAGACCATAAATATTATTTGAATCAGTTACTGGTATAAGATTTAGTAATTTTGACATGTGTGGGTTAATAACCAGCTCTTCTCTGCCAAACCTTTGTTTCAACAATTTTAAAGCCTGATCATAATTCTCGTCTGAGAGCGCAAAGCCATTAACTGCAATCGCGGCCGCACCCCCTAATAGCGACTTTAAATATGAGAATTTATCTATTTTTGACAGAGATTTGTTATTATCAATAGAATTTTGAAATTGATTCCAAAATTCTAACCAGCAACAGGGGTCTCAATAATATTTTTCAATTGTAAGTTTAGGCAGTTTTATGGTCTTAAAATTATATTCGTTTACAGGTACGATGGCTGAACATTCCCGAGTATTGTTTATTGCATCTAAATTAGGATTTCCTGTAACGCCTAACAAAGAAACATTTGATGTTATTGATTGGTGCTCTGGTTTGTCTTGTAAACATTTTAATTGCGCTGACAACTTGGACAAACAAACGATAATTTTCTCGTTGTATTAAAATGCCGACTCAATTTCGGTTTCGAATTCCTTATCATCTTTGATTAGATTTTGTATAAGTTTATCATAGTCCTTTAACTGTGTAAACGATATATTCAAATAATTTAAGGCTTCTTGCAAATCTTTGGTGGTAAGAGAATCTATTTTCTCTTCCAAATCATTATTAATCTTGTTAATGTACTTTGTAAATGAAGATCTATGCAAACCTCTGGTTTCCTCAATTTAGAAAGTTCATCCATCGTTCTTTATATTTAATATTCTAAAACTCCAAAATCAAAATTGTATTTCTAATACATCAAATTTCAATATCAATTTTAGATATCATTATCAATAAATATTTCAATAGTATTCTATCAGTAACCAATATCTTTAAAGCGAATAGATAGTATCAATATGTAACAAAAATTCAACTTCAAATATAAAAATCAAATTTCACTCTATTGTTACATTCATTCCTTTTAACTTCGGACATTCAAATCGATGAAATTAAATTATTTTAAATGACCGAGTTTCTCTTAAATAAAGGAAAATATTCGCTCACCTTTCAGGTTACTGATTCCTTTCGATCTTCATAGCTGCTTTTCCATTAGATCAGGCCCCACGTTGGGCGGCAAAATGTTCGTGGGTAATCAAATAAAAGGGACCTGATCTGTCTTTTTTCCATTTATTATACGTAAAGCAACTATTGAAGAAGACATCTAAAGCAGTGGTACAACATTAACAGAACACAAAAGCACACACGCACACAGTTACAGGAGACACATCTTTATTACGCGCGGTAAAACAAAAGTACTCTGGCGGGGAAGAGTTGTTGGCAGATGAAGAGAAAAAGTTGTTGCCAGATCAAGATTTAAGTTCTTGCGCTGGCTCTGCAACACTCCTCAGTTTTCACACTACAGACTTATATCAAATTTAAGAGTATAAAATTCCTTATATTTTCAAGCTTTTATTTTTCTTAAAGTTTTAATATTTTTGCAGATAAGGGTTCTAAACTACTTTTTCGTTTTCTATAATTTACGACCCCCTGATTCATCAAATCGGCATGTTACTCACATGAAAAATTGCCTTTAAGAATGGGCTTTCACTTTAAAAAAAATCATAGTTGAAACACCTTTTGTTATTTTTTTATTAATTTTTTACAGTTTCCAAAAATTCGCCGACTCTTTATATTTTTGTGATTTTCACCCCTAAACGTCGTTTGGGACCCTATGTTGTATCGTGATTCTTTATCCTCTTGATGCCTACTATCACCCCTCTGAATTTGTCAGTCGAATTCGGCAACACCCTGTATGTATATATATATATATATGTAATGATATTTTAACTCTGATTTCAATTTAATTAATTTTCAAGATTTTATCTTAATTTAGCCCATAGTAACTTTATTCTAAAATATTCTCTTATTTCGTGATCCAATTCCACTGTCTCTACTTAATTAATTCAAGAGAAGCTTTGTTAAATTGCTGACTCAACTAAAATAACTTTCCCACACTCCGCGTGAAGCAGCAAAATACCGCTGAATGGACAAAACGCCGATACTTTCACGCTCGGCGTGAAGGGGTAAAAAACTGTCCAGTAAGCACATTCTTTTTAAAAGATTCCTGTGTTTCCCTTACATGTGATTGACATGCGTCAGAAATCCCTATCAGTCTTATTAATATATTAGCGCTATGAAGAAATGTTTTCCCTATCATAATCATAGGTTATATAAGACCAGGGATAAAATGTCCAAGAGCTTTTTTCCTCATTCCTTTTCTGTGTCGTTCTGTGTGCTCATCGCTTGTACATATGCCTGCTTCTTAAAAATGAAATAAAACGACGTCACGAAATAGCAAGTCTCTTCACTGTATTCAAACTGCATCCTGCTTCACAACAAATAATGTTACATATATATATATATATATATAAAATTTGTATATTATGATTCCAATCAAATTACTCTATATTTTGAAATTAAATTATTCTAAGGAAATTAAGTCCCTACACTCAAACAGTTAATTTGCTCTGATTTTCTGTTTCTTTTTTTTATCATTATGGTATAAATAGCAAAAAAAAAAAAGATTCAGATTGAAAATCTCTCTATTCTTTTAATGCTCAAAAATAATTATATAGAAATTTATTTCTCTCATGCATGAGGAAACCATAGTATAATGGGGTGGAATAAGAATGTATTGAATCGCATTGTTAATATGATTATTATGAATCTAAATGTAATTATGAATGAAGCTCTTTAACTAATCTAAATATGAGTATAGTTTTCCATTGAAAGCCAGCTACACATACACACATGTTCTAAATGTTCTGTCTGAAATGAGATATAGGCTTACTTAGAATTTTTACTTCTCTTTCCTCACTTTTACAGTGATATAATTTTTAATTACTTGTGATGAATATTGGCAGAGTTTCAATCAGCCGATCTAATAATCTTTGTAATTACTATGAGAAGAAAGTTTAGAATTTGGGGTTCATTATTTTTACTGTCCTGTACATTTGGAATATCTGGAAAACTCGTCAGCAAAAATTTTAAATAATTTCATTTATTAATTTTAAGCCTTCTTTATTATCATTTATATAAATTGCTCACAAATGCAAATGTAAATTTTGTTAGTTTTAACCTTTATTCTTATATACTAAAAACGTAAGTATTTGAATTAATACTTATTTTTCCTTTATAATAACTATCTGCCTTTGCTGACTAGTTGGTTTGCTGGGATTAATGGTTACTGAAATTTTCAATTAAATATTTTATGCTTCTTTTTCTTTTTGGCTGCCACAACAAAACATTTTTGAAATTAAAAATTCATCCTCTGTTTTAAAAGTCTTGCATCATTCTATAAATTGAGAATGCACGTCCCTAATTTTCTCTCATCTCACCTAAAATGGGAGATTGAATTTTAAAAATGGAAATGTTTAGCTAATACAAAAATTTTCTTGGTGAAACCAAGTTTATTTAATTAAAATGGTTATTTTTGTATTTAAATATATTTATTAATATCATTATATTGCATTAAACAACAGCAGTGATTAAAAATAATTACACTTAAAAAAATTTCATTATTGCAACCAATTTTGAAAAATATACTTGAAACATATTTTAAATAGAAATTTATGTATTGTGTAAAAATAAATTTTAACTTTATACTGTATCATCATCAACAATGGAAAAAAAAACTGGATAAAATACTAATAGCAACAGTAAAAACATTTTGAGTGTCACTTCAACAATAAAATGCATTGCTGTAAAATATTTTTTAAAAAATAATTAAAAAATTGAAAAATTATGTGGCAAACATTTGGTATCATTGAAAAATAAATTAATTGAATGAATTTTAAGATGATGAACAATTCATTCTCACATTGCAAAATTTTTGAGTTTATTTTAGAAAAATGCTTGAATTTTGTTCAAATTTTGAGTAAGTAAAATTCGACTTAAAATTTCCTAAAAAATGTTTTTGTGTGTGCAACACATTATCAGTAATTCAAGGCTAATGAAATGCAAATCGAAATAATACCTAAAAGTTTTGTAAATGCTGAATCTTGTCATATTTTTAGTTTCATAATTGTATCTATGTATCACAAACTCTCTTTAGTTAGTTTGAACAGTTGATAAACTTTAAAATGTTCAATTTTTAACATTTTGAGTGAAGAGGGGGGTCAACATTTGTATTACTTCTGTCAAAACACTTTTAGATAAATATGAAAATTTTGATGATTGTGTGTAATGAGATTGACATTATATTCTAGTACTCAGAGGTGATATAGCAAGACTTCAAAGATGTACTGGTATTACTACTGTAAGTATAATAATAGAATTACTGGATATTATAATCTTTATTTAAAACAAATTAATTTTTGTTTTATTTATAATTATTATATGCGGCAAATCATTCTTTTGCTTTAATTGCAATTCTTGTTTGTTATAAATATACTATGTTTTTTTTTAGGATACTGAAGGTTTAATCCCTAGGTCTAAACCTTTTAAATATACATATGAAAAAGAAATCGTTATGTATGCTTATTTTAAAGAATTAGACTATTTCTCAACTGAATGCATATATTCACCAAATGCCTATCGGTAAGGATTTTTTTATTATTATTATTATTTAGAGCATGTATTGTTAAACTTAAGTTTCTAGTATTTTAGAGGGGTTTATTTTATTTACAACTTTTCAAATTAAATTGTTGTTTGCTAATTTCATGTTTATTAAGTAAAACTTTATACAGTATTTTTAATTGTATTTTTATCATTCAATGACTTTAATAACAGAAATTTATGAAAACCTTTTATAGAATTTCATGAATTAATATATTTTTGATAACATATTTTGTATGACACCACTGTATTTTGTAGAATCTTATTTTTTAAAGTTGTATTTTTCAGTTTTCATAATTTTTATTGAATTGCATGCACAATTAGTTATGTATTGGATTTAACTTTTATAGAAATTGTGAAATTTTGCTATTATGATTATTAACACTTGTATCTACTTGTCACATTTATATCTTGAAACATAATGTTTATTCAAATATTTACTTTTTTATTACAAAAAAATGCATAGACATTTAAAATAGATTTTTTAAAAATATCTTTTTATTAAAATTGAACTTCGTATAAAATTTTTAACTTGGTATAAAAATTTTCAATATAATTAAGTTTAAATGAAATTTTCGTCTTAAAATTTTAGCACATGTAATACTGATTGAATGTAATTTTGATTGAATTTATTTATTTTTAGTGGGCATGTACGAGCATACTTAAAGGATTTAGAAACAATATCTCCACCTGTCATATTAGGTAGTACTGTTTTAATATAATAATTTTTATTTGATATTCTTATATAATATTTGCTTCTTAAGTCATTGTCACATAAAAATTGTATGAAATGTTGAAAATTACTGCAATTTTAATTGAATTGTTTTATTTAAGTCATAATAATTGTAATTTTTATAAATTCCTCTGACAAATTTGCTGTACAATCTGAAATTTTTTAATTCAAAAATTTATTATAAAACTGTTTTTAGTGATCCCTAAATAAATTTTGTTGTTTTGACATTTAAACAATTTATTATAAAAATGCTTTATATGAAAATTCAGGATTCAGAGAGGTCTAGAATTGATCTAAATGAGGTAAAATATTAAATACAGATCATTCTGATGATGCACTCGATATTTATTAAAGAAAAAAAAATCAGATGGTATTAGGTAATAGAAATATTAATTACCATGACATTAGATATCATGGTATTTAAATAGTTAAACTTTAGATATACAAATAATATTTATTTGCATTTATTTTAAATGAGAAAGATCATTGGCATTAGATTGCATGACATTATTTGGATAAAAAGAGTGATTCTACACAAGCAGTAGCTACTTCCCTGCACACCAAAAAAAAAAAAAAAAAAAAAAAAAAAAGAAAAAAAAAAGCACTTCTAGTAAAATTGTTCTACTAAAACCAACAGAATTCCATTACAACTAGGATAAAAATAAATAGAGATGCCAATAAAAAGAGGACCAGTGTCTCCATGTGTTCTTTGGAAGATGACATAGCAGTTTGAATCGATTAAATTTTGTATTCTTCCAAATAGATGAAAACAAATCCTGTCTTCTAGTGTCGAAAATATAGCTACTACTGTCGTTGCAGCCAACAGGCATCACCACATGATTGTGCAAGTATCCCATTTGTTTCCCTTTGTATTGCATGTGCTGTATTATACTATACAAAAAATATTTCGGATTTTGCATCCCTCCCCACCTGTAAAATCCAACCTGTGCATCTGTTGCTGGACAGAGACTCAGAGGTTCATAAATCTTTTACACTTAAGTTCCTTACTCGAATGGTGGTTGATGTGACTTGGCCATGAAATATTCGATGGAGTAACAAAGCCTACTTTTGCCTAATTGGGCAAGTGAACACCCACAATTATTTAATTTGGACAGCAAAAAGCCCTCACACTATCCAAGAATAACCCTTGCATTCTGTTAAAGTAACAGTATGGTAGGATCACTTTGTCTACTTAAGGTTTATTTTGTGGCTGTCTTTATCATTGGACTAGATTTTTTTGAAGAGACAACTGCTATTCCATTACTGAACAATGTACCTTGATATAAATAGACTTCAACATTGTAGTAGATGCCTTCAGGACATTCATTTCTTACAGGACAGCACATTTCTTCACATTTATTGTCATGCAAGCAACTGCTAAGGCAGCATTCACAAATGCACTGCTGATCATCTGTCATTTTCTAATAGCATAGCCTTCTTATTCACCAGATATTACCCTCTGTAATTTTCCTAATGAACAATATTTACTATCAAAGGCTAGCATCTACACCAGATTTGAAGGCACCATATTCTTGATTTTCCTACTGGCATATTCCGGTCAGCTGTGCAAAATATTGTTGAACATGAAAGGAGACATACTGAGCAGTTTCAATGTTACTTTTTTATATTATTTAACATTTATAAAGCAGATTAAATGTTTTTTTGTGTGTATTACAACATTATTTATCTGCATACTTTTTATATTAAAATTTTTAATTTAATATAAAAATCATTTGAATTATCTGTAGTTCAAATTTTATCTCATTTGGACCAATCAAACACATATCAGAGCTCTCTGAAGTGAGAAACATTTCTTTCTAAACCCCCAGTTTTGTTCTACATTTCTTCAAATCTCTTGTATATATTTTTTTCTTTCCTGTAAAATACAGTGTAATGAGTTATTATACTTAAATAAGATGAATATTAAAAAGCTTTTTAGGGATTTAATCATGCATTTATTTTCATTTAAAATATCAAATAAAAATCTTGGTGTGTTTTTTTTTAAATATTTTTCTTAGTTTTTTATTTTTGAGACTGATTACTAAGGATTGTTTTAATTATTAAATATTCTATTATTATGAATTTTTAAAAAATAATTATCACCATTTTCTAACTTACTTGTTTTAGATATTATACATTCAGGTGAATGCATGAGATTGAAGAAGGAAATTAAGCTACCTCCACAAGGTAAATTTGACAAAATTATTATTTTGGATTTTTTTCACTGTTATATAATTATAATCTTGAAGATAATAATTACAAGATAAAATATTCAAGGTGAAATTTACTTCAAATTGGAAACCTAAATTATTATTTGAATTTTAAGTAGAAATATTTCCTTTCTTTTGTTGCTTGAATAGAATACATTTATTTAATTTCTTATCTTTGAACAGTAATCTATGTATTTCTTGGAAAGCTGTTAGTCTTATATCTATTGTTCATCAATTTTAAATGATGAGACATTAATATAGAATGTTTGTGTTAATTGTCATGTGCAATTAGGTTTCTCCCATTGCTAGCACAAAAAAAAAAGGAGGAAAAACTATAGAAGAGAACATTGTTGAATTCCTTTTAGATTTTTTAAAAAAATTATTGACATCGTTAAAAGTAATAAACATGGCATTATTATATGTTACTGATTTCTGACTTGGCTGATTATATATAGAATGGAGAGGAACCAAAGTTCTTTTTTAAAATATACCTCCCTATTTTCATACTAAAGTTCAGTCCTTAAGAAATAATGATCTTTTTGTTTTGCAGACACATTTTTGGTAGGATAGATTATCGATTGTAGTAGCTTTAAGTAATAAGTTTTTTAAATATATTTTTGAATTTTTTTTTCACTTAAGTACCTATAGTTGATGTTTAGAGTTTTTTTGAAACCATGCTATCTTTGCAAAAAAAAAAAAAAAAAAAATACTGTTTAGCATAAAATGTTTTTCATTGTTTTTTAATTTGCTCATTTTGCTAGGTCATATGAGGTTTCAATTATTCCTTAAATATTTTTCCTAATATCTAAAAAGATGCAATTTAATCGCCACTTTTTATTTATCATTGCTGAATTTTTTTCTATTAGCTAATATTTCTAATGAAAAATTCTTGTAGTACTGTGTTCTATTTCTTCCCTGTGACTTCTCCAACTTATTTGTAAAGTAGTTGCTACTTGAACTGTGCATTATAATGTTTCTAAGTATTTGGTTAGTTGTGTTATTCTAAGGTTAAGTAATCTACCTGGTATTCCCCTCCCACTTCTTTTGACAAATGGTTTTTGATTCCTAAAAACATAAATTGTTTAATCTCTATAAAATAATAATATGACATATTTATTTTAAATTTAAACAAAATCAAATATAGAGAAAGTTGTGTATTTCTTACTGATGCATGGTCATATATTTCTCTCTTTTTTTTAAAGGCTTGTGCAAAAAGTGTGGATACATATCTAGCCAAGAAATTTGTAAAGCATGTGTTATGTTGGAAGGTTTAAATACAGGAGTACCAGAGTATGTTTAATTTTTATTCATATTTTTGTAGATTATAGGAAAAAAAGAAGTTTTATGCATGATTTATCTGTTTATGCATTATTATTAGTGTACAACTGAAGTTTTTCTTTATATTTCCAAAAAATCTATTTTGGTTACAACCAAAGACATTCTGTGAAAATTTGTATTTAGGAACATAATGTATAGAAATGCCTAAGGAAATCTAATTATTTGAAAGTATTTTTGCCATAACTTATTAAAACTCTTAAGAAATGAATCTAATAATGTTTATTTAGAAATAAAACATTATAAACATTTGTTTTTTCAAAATATTAAGTGAACTTTAATTTTGAAATCTATTAATTTTTAGTTTAGTAAAATGTATTTTATTTTGTATAATAATTTTAATCCTGATTTTCTTTAGGCTTGGCATAAAGAAAAGCAGTAAAGTTAAAGACAAGGTACTTAATTTATTTATATATATATAGATTTCAATTAGAAAATACAAGAGGAGAAGCATAATAGATTCAAGATTATGCAATTCACAAAATTTCTTTATTTTTAGTGGATATAAACTAAACATCTATTTTATAAAACATTAAAATTTATGATTTTTATAGTATTTTTTTTAGTTTTATCACGATTTAATGAATTAGTTAATGTAAATTACTTATAATTTAATAGAACCTAAGGAGCCATGTAAATATATGCAAACAGTCTTTTAAAACTTTTTTTCTTTATGTTTTGTTAAAAATAGTGCATAGAACTCTTGAAATATGGAAAATATTTCTTGCAGCATTTATAAATAAATATTGACAATAACTGCATTACTTAAACTATTCAAGTAAAAATTTCTACTGCACTGTAACTTTCTGCCCATAAAATTAAATATCTGAATTGATAAATTAAAATATATATGGACTTATTTGGTCACTAATGTAATATAAGCATTTTAATATTTTTAACTATCGATAAATTTTGAATAAGCTGTACTAACAGATGATTGCAGTGAAATATAATTTGAACACCAATTAGGAAGTAGAAAAATTCTGATGTAAGAATTCATTTTATATTAGAAAAAAAATCAGTATTTATTTTTACTATATATGCATTACATTTTCTTACAATTTTAATTCCTTCTCTTTTTTTTTAGATTGAGAAATTATCTTTACAATGCAATGGTGGTAGTTGCAATTCTGGTGGATGTACTGCATAAAAATTCCAATAACACATTGAAGATTTTGTACAAATATTTATTGTAAATAAAATTTTTAAAGAGTTTTTAAAAAAAATGTAGATTCTTAAAATAATTCATTATATTGAAGTTAAAGTTATGACATTTTAATTTTGGTGAAGTTTAGGAATAATCATAGTTCATTACTCTTTCAATCAATATATGCTCTTACATGAATAAATAAAGGAAATAGAATAAATTAAAAACAAATTTATATTACTTGTAACAGTTTCAATCATTTTATGTATCAAGCAAAGGATTTAATGCATTTGGTTCTAAATAAAATATAAGAGTAGGCAAAAATTTAAGTTATTTAACATACTATTTTATATGACCTTTGAAATAAATTTCATAAGATTAATCAAATTAAACAATACAGAATCATGAATTATTTTAAATATATTCTGTTCATTAGAGGGAAAATGGTGCAAATGTTTACATATTTTCTTATTAGTGCGATAAAAAAGTAACAATTGTTTTTATTTTAATTTTTTTAAAAAATGTTTCAGGTTGGTTTACTAAGATTGGCGAAATTGTTAAAGAAATGGTTTAACAAGAAAAGAGCTAATATCCATTATAATGTAGTGTTATTAAATGATTTGCCTATATATCTCAGAGCATTATTAATTAATGGTGAACAAATTTCTTAAGAATAATTGAAATGCATTTTTTTTATCACCTGCTTTTACAGTTTTCATTCCATTTTCCTTTACAAAATTTGGTATTGAGTAGATCTCATATTTTAATTTTTATGTAAACTAAATGTGCATACATAGGTATATATATTTAATTTGTGACATTAGTATATTGACTTAAGTGAGCAAGAAAAATATAGTTGCTGATTCATTATGAAATTACAAAATTATGTTTGCTGTTATACAATACTAGCTGCCTTTAGCGACCAGTCGGTTTGCCAGTATTACCGCTCGCTACTATTTTCAATTAAATATTTTAAATAACTGGTTTCTGAATAGATTCTCAAACAAAACATTTTTAATCTTCAAATGTTGATAGTCATACCAAACTTATACTGTTGTTTAGATCGTTTCGTTCAATTTACTATATATATTTTGCTAATTTGTTGTCATTTCCGGCAAAACCAACTTTAAATTAAAGTGTAAATGATGAAATTGCAATTAATATAAAGATATTTTTTAATAAAACCAAGCGCTTTATTTTATTTATCAACTTTATTGTTATTTATTTATTATTATTATTGAATATGAGTATTGCAAAGCGAATTGCTCGGTATTTAAGTCTTATGTGAACTAAAAAATATTTTTCATAATTTATGTAATATCTCAAACAATAATTCAACAAAAATTTCTCAGATTCAGCATAAAATTCAGTTTTTAGTTTTGATTTCAAGAGGATTGAAATGAAATCAATAATAATATTTTGTTCCGGTCTATAAATATATTTCAAAAATTATGAAGTCTAAATTTAATGCAGTAAGGTATATTCTGAGGAATATTCTGGACTAACCAAATTTTAAATAAATGAATGAATGTTTCTTTTTTCCACGATCAACTAAGACTTATTTATGAAGTTTTGAATGTTAAAAATTTAGAAAAACTAAACATTTTCATAATCTTAGGCCAATTAATCTTGAAACCTGCGCGATGATTGGCGTATTTTCTTTGAAACGATCGATGGAAAATCTAAAATTATCCTTTTTTTTTATTGAATAGTGATATTCAAATTTTCATAAATCAGTCAGTTTAAGTGATTTAGTTGATTGGAAATTAATTCTTTTTATTTAAAATATTAGTGTTTCAAGAACATTTTGTTAATCGTGATTTCCAAAGCAAAAGCTTTATATAAAATCAAAAATTCGTTATTTATTAGAGCATTTATTGAATCAAGTTACATAAAATATAATCATTTTCCATTTAGACCAGTTTAGCAGATATGTGTCTTACTAAAGGTTTAAAAATTAGCTGTGTGGCCGTGATTTGAATGGATATCCTGTTCATATTAAACGAAACTTGCCTTAAAATAAAACTGATTTATTGGATTAATAATATAGAGAGTGTAAAAGATCATAAAATAACTTTCCTTGAATTTATTTTTTAGAAAAAATAATATTTCATATTTGTTTCATATCCTACAGGCACGTGCCGAAAATTATATTTTTGCAGATTTCATTTCCAAAAAGATTTCATTTATTTTTAATTGGAGCTTTAATCAATGTGATGGCAACACTTTGAAAAAAGCTAATTTTTTCCCATGAATGCGAAACGTGCTCGTGCAGCTTAAATTTTATTTT
>JAPMOR010090217.1:234911-281138 GCA_026543865.1 Argiope aurantia | reverse complement strand
TATATATATATATATATATATATATATATATATATATATATATATTTGGGTGGGGGCTTAATCTTTGTTTCTAAAAAATTATTCTTAATTATAAAGAAATCTAAAGACAATCAAATTTCTGATTGGAGGTTTGAAAATCTTGTAAATTAAATTTTAATATTCTGTACAGTAACCATTATGCATACATAGAACAATTTCTGTGCTTTGTGAACAACTTCAGTTTAAATAAAAATTTCGTTGATATCTTTAAATCTGGAGGATAACCTGTCTCCTGGAACACGCCAGTCATTAACCTAGGAATCTAAAAGATATTCACGCTTTATCCTTTCTGAAAATTTAAATAAAAACATTTGGAGGTGCGACATGAAAATCATTTGCATTTATTCTTTCATTTTTATTTTATTTTTCCATTTCGTTTGTGCTTAGATTTAGATTTGAAAACTGACTAACTCCGTATTTACTCATATTCCACCATCAAGACATTTAGCTTATCCCGCATATTCAAAGCTTTTCATAATATTTAATGGGTACTGATGCTCTAAACAGCCATTTTATTTATAGAATATTTTATCTGATATCCGAGTTAGAAAGCAAAGTCATAAAAATAATAAATGAAATAAAAAATAAATAAATAATAATAAGTAAATGAATAATAAATAAAGCAATATTTTTAAAATATCTCTGCGTTTTCATATGGTCTACCACTTCCTATTCTAAATAAAGAAAAGCAAAAATTTATAAATAATTTATTCGTTATTGAAATCCATTCTGACTTCTTCAAATTTTGTCCATAAATAATGGGAAACATAATAATAATCCCTGATAATAAACTGAATATTCATTTTTCATTAATTTTTAATCTTTAATGCTGCTATTTTTATTGAATGGAAATGATTTATATTTTTAATCTTTTTGATTTATTACTATAGAGTTGCCACTCGCAGTATTTAATTAAATTTTGTGGCATTCTTTAATAAATTTGAAAAAGTCGTGGAAAAAATTAGCTCTTGATTTTTGGTAACCAAACATTCTCTGTCTGCCCTGCTCAGAGGTATCCAGAATTTACTGATTAATTTTTCTCCACGATAGCACGAATGTAGAAGCTAAAGTTGAGTTCTGATGGCCATCACTGCACAGCGCCACTGTTTCCGATTGGGGGTGAATCCCGTTATAGAAATGAATTTGTTGCATCTAGCAACGAAACAAAAATCTAACAACATGATGTAAATTTTTCCTACTCTTATTTGAAATGCTCTCCTGTGGGAATGTAATAATGTAATCGGATGTGATAAATAAACTTTTGCTATATTGAAAACTTTAGAAAAAAATCTAGAAATCCTACAAAACTATTTTATAACACAATGCACAATTTTTCCTAAAATAGAAAAACAATTTACTTGTATGTAATTCTATTTTTTACTGCAATACATACTTGTAGTTTTTAATAATAACGTCTTCAATATTTTATTTAATTTTTAGTATCTGTAATGTAAGAAAAAAGATCTTTAAATAAAATTTGCTTTGATTTGGACTAAATAATCTGTAAAAGGTTTTACAAAACAATTTATACTATCCAGCTATGAATTCTTTATGCAAAGAAAATGTTACTCCAATCTCTAGATCTCTACTCTTTAATATCTAGAGGAAAGATGTAGCACATTATATATAGGATAAACGTCGTTTGTGTTTCGGTTTCTATTTATAAAACAGTTTGAACTTAAAATTGCTTTGAAAATAGTACGTTTACAAGTGTAATATGAGCTTTCAATTTATTAATGCATGAACTTCTTTTAGGTTCACTTTCTCTTTCATGAATAAGACAGAAATTCACATAATGTGTTAATGCATTAAGTTTATTTTTCAATTCAGATTCCTTTCATTTTATTCTACTCAAAATCAAATGGTCGAGCCTGTGTAACTCCAAAGCAGACACATACATTTTATTATTAGTAGATACATTCTTCCTTTTTTTTTTACAATTTTGAAATTGGGCATTTTTTTTATTAATCAGAAATGCTTTTTATTTCTAATATTTTAGGAAATAAAATGTATTTTTAAACGAAAATAATATAATACTGCCCTTGTATAAAATTGGAGCTGCTTTTTATATATCTTTTAACCAATTTTAACTGGAAAAGTCAATAAGAAACTGCTATAAATAAATTCTAAGTGTCATTTATCAAATAAAGGAAACCATAAAATGAAAATATTGGCAAAGTTTTGCAATATTTGTTCCATTTCATGAAGCACAAGTATTAAAAGAAGTAAAGAAAAAAATCAGTTAAGAATATAAATTTCTCTTTCAATGACGTAAAATAATATAAATTTTTACGATTGGGAGCTCAATACTATTTATGGAAAGAGAAGAGATTTCTCTTTTTTTGCGTTGCTATTTTTTCAAATCTTTCTAAAAATAGGATTTATAATATAGTTACTATATATGTCTTCTACTCAACCGAAAGTTGTATAAAATCAGACGATATATGCCTTTGTCCTCTATCTTCTCGATACATGCTGTGTTTAAACTCAGCAGAATATTTTTGAAGTGAAAACTAAAATATAGTTTGTTTTTCGGAGTTATAATGCGAAAGAAAAAAAAAATGATTTTTAATCAAACGATGGTTTTCCGATTTTCCACTTAACGATTTCAGATTATTAAAACTATGGAGTGTGGAAATTCGACGAGACGTTTAAAAGCCTACATCATATTGTGTTTTTCCAAAAAAATAATAACAATAAAAAAGGATTTTTCTACTGCAATGGTGAACATAGCAGCTGATACTACTTACAAGATTAAAATGCAGTGATGAAATTGTTGAAAAAATCCAGACACTGTTTGACACTCAAAATAAAAATTAAGAGTAGTATTTTTAATTTACCGTTTAATTTAATCTAATTTTTTGACAATAAATATATTCTGTATTTTTTTTTTTACTACTTTTGTTATGGAACAAATTAAAGTTGTCAATTGCTACTATTATTATTGGAAGGGAGTAATTTATTACAATTATTGATTTCAAAATTTGAAAATAATAGTGAACTTTTAATATTTAAAATAATCTTCACTTACACATTATAGGATTTTTAAAAAAAATTATTATACTCACGTTTAAGCACAGTTTGCTTTAACTTGAATTGTTGGATTAGTCATTTTTTTTTGTAGTCTAATCAACTTATAGCTAGTTAAATTCCACTGTATTAAAACTATAAATTATATTAATATAATTTTTTTGTTTATTTCTTGTGGTACTTTAATCCATTTTTTGAATAAAATTTATTCAATGATAAAGATTTATTTTACGATAATGTCTTACTAAAATGGAAATATGATTTTACTATGTTTCATTGGATAAAGGATAATTAAGGAATAGAACAGAATTTAAGAGATAAAGGTGAGTAGAGGATTCCAAAGGCGGATTTCTGACTTGACTGAGTAGGTAACTGCCTAATGCTGCTGGACTGAAAAGAGGGGAGCCCCGAGAAGGTTGATTAAAATAGACTCTTAGTCTAGTTGAAATATTATTAAAATTTATAATAGCATAATTAGTCTAGTCAAATTGATAATAGGCTATTAGTCTAAGTCAAATTGATAATAGGCTATTAGTCTAAGTCAAATGAATAAAATTTATATATTGTAAATAAATTTATAATAGATAAATTTTTAAGAAATAAAAGTTTTTGAAAAATAGAATATTAGGCAAAAAGGATTTAAAATATTCATTAAAAATAAACTAGTTTTTATAATGGAATATTAATTATTCATTAATTTGTTATGATATATTTTACTTGATAATAATTATGTTAGTCTTGCTTGAAATTTATCATTCCTACATAATTTCATAATATAATGATTCCCTTATAATATATTTTTAAAGAAAGAAATCATTATGCATTCTTTCTAAGATAGGCATATAAAAAAATAAGAGCTTGAGCTAAGCTAATTACTGATTGAGATAAGAAATTTTACTGATAAATTCTAATTTTTCTCCACTCTACATTGAATAAAAATCCTTTAATTCTAGTTATCATGTATATAATATTAACAATTGCATTAATAAAAATTTAATAAATAATTAGAACAATATTATCTTCCATCAAGTAATTCATTGTTCTTAGTAATAATTCATTTATATTATTTTTAAATATCTTTATCTCACTTGCCTTATGTTTGTAAAGGAGAAATTTTGCAGACAGATTTTCATTTGTATCCTAATATATAAAAGTTTCTAAATTTTGCAAATTTTCTGTGTTTGTGATGACAGTATACTATTTTAATACAGTCAACACTTAGTTGTCAGATAGTCCATTAATGTAACTAATTGCAGAGTTCAGAAATGACCGGACTATTAAAAAAAATTTGTCTTGTCGCTTTTTACTATTGAAGTTTAGTAAAGGCCATTTTTGAACGCTTACCGTTCCGAAAATTTAATAAAAACCTGCTTTTAACCTATAAGCAAAAAAATTTTGCTTATACTTTTAAAAAATTTAGAGAAAAACGTGATTACATACTTCACGAAGACATTAAAATACTGTAACAAGTCCTAATTTTCACGAATAACGGAAACTAATTCATGAAGTTAAAAAAAATCCAGCTCTGTCATTAGATGCAAAATCGCCATTTGAAGTATTGGTATTAAAAGTATTTTTTGAAGCCAATGTGTGATAATGCATCGCATTGCTACAAAATTTAACAAAACTAATCAAATAGAGAATCTTATTCAATAAATTTTCTAAAATTTAAATGAAAGCAAAGAAAGAATTTTTTTTTTTTCCTGTAACATGACTTTAACAGTGATAAAATAACATTACTCAAGGATTCAAAGGAACAATTATATTGTTTTGAATTTCATTATAATAAAAATTATTATTACAAATATTGTTCAAAATTAATTTTTCAAAAATTATTAAAACTAAAAAAAAAAAAAAGTGCATTTATTCATTCACTAAAATTGAAAACAACAACAACAACAAATCGATAACTGGTATTATCGAAAAGCTATTTCTTTAAACCTTTAAAACGAGGTAAAAATCATTTTTGTGTGATAATATGCTTTGATGAACTTCCAATGAAAATTTTAAAAAATCCGTTCTTAATGGGCTTTTAATACCCAAGTAACTTCGAAATTTCTGCGCGTTGCTCGGTCAATCAGCATAAGTAGAGAGAGATTTCACTGGTAAAAAATTCAGTTAAAATTACAAAAAAGCTAAAGACCTTATAGTTAGAATTTGAATCCTGAAGAATAAAAGATTTTTCTTTAAAAAGTGTAAGTACTAGATTTAGCATCCCCCCCCCATTAGGAAAAAAAAAAATAGCGAGATTGGTTTAGCAAGTTATAATTTTCACAAAGTTGGACACATTAAAAAAATTGAGAAAAAAATCAGATATAATAATTATATTGAAAACTTATGGCTTCAATATAACATCTCATCATACTAGATTTTTCGCGATCTAATAACATAATTACGCTCCGCAATTGATTACAATAGTACAGTAAATAAAATAAAATTCCTTTGATCATTCAAGGAATTGTTCCAAAACGACTTATCGATGATCGAATGTATAATGTACAAAGGAGATTTCACTATGAGCATTTTTATTACAGCAGCTTCTCCGATGTATCTCTTTGGTACATTCAATTCATCTAGCTGTATTCTTATTTTCCAGTAATTGAACCAATAAAACACAATAAAACATAAAAGGTTAAACATACACTTACCAAGTAGAACTCAAATTCTTCACCATCTAAAACACTAACGAAACAAGTGTTGCGTATTTCGACTGCCCCTTTCAGTATAACCAGTTCAGTATTTTAATAAATGGTAATGCTCATGGTTGAAGAAAGAAGTTGGAACCCCTGGATCTATTTCACCCTGGATTCCTTTTCCAAATCCTTTCCTTTTGTTGGTTTTCTTTTTTTGATAAATTCGGTAAACAAACCATGACGAATTATCTTCGAATTATCTAAACAACTTGTGAGAAAATAAAACAAAAAGCTTTTTTCGCACTTATCGAGACAATGAAGCATTTCTTGACTTTTTTACAAAATTGAATACTTTTAGTGTGCTTAAATGAGGGTTTCAAATTCAAACACTTTTCATAACTCTATGCACCCTGTTCAATGAAGCAATCTGAAACGCTTGTATGTTATTTCTGTTTACATTAGACTGTTGCCATTCGACAATAAGTAATACATACATAAATAAATATTTAATTATGATTTATAAGTGAAATTCTATTTGTATTTAATAGCCTAACAAGATGCAATCTGAATCATTCGAAAGATGGTGATCTGTTTGGTGTGTCGGTCCAACGAATACATATTTGATGTTATGTAGAGAAAAATAAGCTTCTTGTATGGGATAAATCTGAGCTTTCAACATGTAATAAACTACTACTATTCACTCACGGATTCAAAAACCCTCTGCACTTTTGTGCATGTGGCAAGATGCTTTTGATTAAATCAAAATGGGAGTGAGGTTTAGATTTAGTTATATTAACGTCCCATTTTAAAGCAACACTAGGGCTATTTTGGGACGGACCTCGCAATTTTGAACCACGGTCAGATGTCGAGGACGACACCTCAGCTGGTGCACCCTCTTCAAACTTCCACACCACACCAGCGTGAGGGCGTTTGGTCCCATTAGATTTAGCATGCACCAGAGTCATTTACATGACGGTTCTTTGGTAAAATCGAATATCGAACCTGAAACCCTCCGGTTCCTAAGAAGAGACCAGGGCATGAAATGAGGCTGAGATGAAAGATGTTTACGTTTACATCATTACATTACAAAAAAAAGGTGTTTACATTTAGAAACTAGGTCAATTCAGATTATTCGCGAACTTAGAAAGCGCAAAAACTGCGGATAATTTGTAATAGTATGGGAAAAAGATAATTTAGAACAATTTTTATTTACTATAAGGGGCCTAAGCATTAAATTACGTTGCGTAAATGGATGATTTCTGTTTTAAAAATTTGGTAATTCGCTTTTTTACAAAATAAGAATAATTGTTTATGTTCAAAAACTTTTTTTATTTGTTATTGAAGTCTTTGATTACATTATAAAATTAATGATACATAATCTATCGTTTATATGATTTTATATAATATTTAATGATATTATATAAAATATTGGTTGTGTTAGTTTTTTTGCCACTTGAACTAGCCATATATCAATACATAATTTTGAGTATACTGAAACGAATAGTAACTGCATATCTATTCTATGCATGCTCTTCTCCTCAAAACTCATTCAAGCATTCAACATAAGAGATTGAATTCAAACACAGCCACTACGGATGTATGAGTTCATATCTTAAAAACTGTGAATGAAGTCGTTTTCTTCTAAAATTTTCAGTTTTATTGAAATAGTACAAAAATCAAATTACGCCATTGTAACAAGAAAAATACGAAAAATATGATATTAAATGATGCGTTTCAAAATTTAACATTTTTTTCTCATTTGGCCTTGCAAATTTTACTTCTGTATTACATTTTTTTCATCTTTAAAATTTCTTTTAAAGAATCTATAGAACATTTTACACCATATGTCGACAGTGCTCAGAAACAGATCTATGACATTTCAAATTAGATGCTTAAGATTTTAGGAGAATGCATGTCAGTAATACGAGAATAATTTAATCATTAATATGAAATTACTACAGAAAAATCGGAGGGAAGGATTTCTTCGAAATTTTCTCTAATGAGGTCATCTCCTTCCCCTCGGACTTTGATTATGGACTTGAGAAAGGCCATGATAGCCACTAGAACTCATTTTTTTTATTTTCACACGCTAGAGATATGCCCTTTCCTATAGAGTGAAGAAAACCAGTACCAGTGCATTAACTGCAAGCCAATGGCGAACAATAATTTAAGAAACTCGCTGTTTGCAGAAATATGGAGAGCGATCTTTGGCGATTAACTGCTGACATTGTGTTAATGCACAAGGATCAGAAAGTATGTATTTTGTATATCGAATGATACCAAAATGAGACACAGTCACAATTGTAATCAAAAGGTCACATATCAAATTTCATTTATTTAAGACTTTGCGCTTTTTAGTCATCTTGTTTACGTGCTAATGAGAAAGTACAGACCGTCTGACAGATTTGGTTCAAAATTTGATACGGATGTAAATGCCGAATCTGTAAAAAAAAAAAAAAAAAAAAAAAAAAAAATCTTTACATTTTGAAGTTATTGTGTTCACTTGTATTAGAAGTTTCTCTAAATGGATTTCGTTCAAATTTAATCGAAATCAACAAATTTGGTGCAAAAACCATATACCTAATTTCATCCATCTAGCTGCAATTGTTTTTGAGTTATTTTGTTCACAGACAGTCAAATCTCCTTGAATCCAAAAATGTTTTTTTTCGGATACATGGAGATTTGAAAGGCAAAGATTCATCAAAAACTGGAATTCAATTTTTTTCAGCGAGTACAATATTTTCTGTAGCTTTTAAGCAGTAAAAAGTTTCGATAGCTTTCTCTCCTTGAAAACTGCAAATGATACCAATAAAGCGTTTTCATTTTAACTCTTCTCTCGGACACCATTTAAGATGGCGCATCATTTTGACATTATTTATTTATTTTTTGATTTTAGAAACAACCTACTGAGTGGTGATTAATTTTCTTTTTTTTGGGAGGGGGGATTCATCTTCATACAAGTATGCATATTTATTTTTTGAAGTACTAAGCAAGTCCTTGTATAATGTGAATAATTATGCATTACTTTTCCGATTGCGAAGGGTAAAAGGGGAAAGAAATTAAAATATTTTAGACCTCTTCATTTGCAGATTCGTTAAAAAAATTCTTAGTATAAATCTGAAGTGTGAATTTCCTCTTAAGAAATCTTATTTTTGATATATTTTATAATATCAGCTTGAGATAGTATGACAGGTGTCCCCCCTTTTATTTGATAATCACCAAATGATGTACGACAACTGAATTCTCTATATTACAAAGCAATAAAATGTATTGCACTCATTGATAAAAAAAAAATGAGGTTTTTTTTTTTTTTTTTTTACTTTGCTAAAATTGCAAAATCGATCTGAAGGACAAAATTGATGTGCTATTTGTTATAACGCTTTTTCTTATTAGAATGAATTGATTAGTACGATTATTATTTTCTTTTTTTTCCAATTAATTTTGAATATCAAAGAATTGATTTCTATTATATTTAAGTATTGCTTAGTTTTAAACATTGATTTCAAATATAATTAAGACTGTTTTTATAGTACAACCAATTCTTTGATCGTTTGCATAGTTATACATATAGGTCAAAAATGGAGGGGGGAGGGTATGCTTTTGTATAGTACGAAAATGAACAAGAAAAAGAATCTAGGAAATTTAGATTGAATGACACTGCAACTGTCTTTATGGTAGACGCGGTGGCGACCAGAAATACGTCGCTCAAAGAAATATAAAAAGTGCAGAGATAATTTCCGAGTCCAGATCGGCTTTAATGGACCTCGATTCCGCTGTAACAAATAAATAAATCTAAAAGAAAACGCTGCTGAACTTGGGGTTGAAATAACCTGGATCAGAGCTCATCAAGGGTATATTGGAAATCAAAAAGCAGATACACTTGATAAGGAAGCTTTAAACTAAGAAATCCAAGAAGCATCTTTTCCATGAGTCCAAAATCCAACTGGGAAATGAGACTAAAAAAATTAATAATGAAAGGATTGGCAAGAGAGATGGAATATTTCCATCAAGGGTAGAACAACCTATCAACATTTTAAAAACGTTTCTGTTAATTGAATTGAGATTTATTTTTATCTTAATCAAGTATACACTGGACATGGTGTATTTTCTGTACGACTTGTCAGTGTGGCACCGAAGAAGCATCTATAAATCAGGTGATCAAAGCCTGTGCACGATGGCGAGAATACAGACTGAGATGATCAAGAAATTGTATGTCTCTTGACGTCGAAGAACTCGTAAAAAAATTTCAGTCATTAAATCTTCTATTAGAGATATTTTGTCAACTCTTTAGTTTTCTCTGAAGTAAAAAGTTAACGTACATTTAATGTATCTTATCCATTTTTAATGTTTCACAATTTAATATGTAATGTAAAATGTACTGTTTCTGTTCTTTTTTTTCTGTATTAATAAGCTTTTTCTCTAGAGGGTTCTTTGCAAATGTCCAATGTCATCAAATGTCGTTTGCTACTTCGTGCTAGGTGCGACTGCTCATCGGCGGCCCCATCAAGTTTCCCGCATGGCCTCTGACTAGGTCGGAGTATTGCTGGCATAGTTAAAGATTTAGTATGATCAGTATTTCAGTAACATTTTTGAAATTTATTACTAGTTTGCTTTCAAAAACGTGTCCTTATTTGTTCAATATTTATAAATATGTACAGTAATGTTTTGAACAATTTTTAATAAGATTATCAGGAATTATTCTGAATTATATCTGATCAATTCAGAAGAGCACAACGTGTTGGTGGAAATAAATTGCACTTTTAATTCCTTTAATATGATTATTAAAGAGCTTCACAGAACCTGAATATCATGTACCATAAAGATTGATAATTTATTATCCATTTATAATTTTACTTCTGAAAAGTTACAGACACAAAGAAATGAAATTCATAATTTTTTATTTATAATAGAAATGCAGTTTACATGATTAATTATGAGGATTACTATACTACACGAATAAATAAACTCATTTCTGTACACCTTCTAAGAACAGCAAACTTAATTAAATAAATCAATTATATATTCTTATAATCATTTTTATAAATTTTAAATGCAGTTTTTTCAATGAAATTGGAAATTTATTAAAGTGCATTTTATATAGCTTGTTATTATTTGTTTATATTTAAATCTGAAATTTATTTATTAAATTTAAAATTAATTATCTTTTTTTATGGATGCACATTTTTCTTTTTTACTTTGATACTTAAAAGCCTTTGATTCTTTCGTCCCAGAGGTGACTAAAAGTCAAAAAATTTACAAAATATCACTATGGATTTAATATAAGTACAATCATAAAATATTTAAAAAATGAGACATATCAAGTTGTTTATTAATTTAATATATATATGTAATGATATTTTAACTCTAATTTCAATTTAATTAATTTTCAAGATTTTATCTTAATTTAGACCATAGTAACTTTATTCTAAAATATTATCTTATTTCGTGATCCAATTCCACTGTCTCTACTTAATTAATTCAAGAGAAGCTTTGTTAAATTGCTGAATCAGCTAAAAATCTTAACTTTCCCACACTCCGCGTGAAGAGGCAAAATACCACTAATGAGGCAAATTCTTTTTTTAAAATCTCCCTGTGTTTCCCCTGCCTTCTCCGCGCGTGTAACGAAAATCCCTATCGAAATCTCGTAATATATTAGCACTATGAAGAAATGTTTTCCCTATCAAAATCATAGGTTATATAAGACCAGGGATAAAATGTCCAAGAGCTTTTTCCTCATTCCTTTTCTGTGTGCTCATCGCTTGTACATATGCCTGCTTCTTAAAAATGAAATAAAACGACGTCACGAAATAGCAAGTCTCTTCACTGTCTTCTGCTTCACATAAAATAATGCTTACATATATATATGAACTGACGATGTTAACAATACAAAACAGTGTAAAAAAACCTGATAAATAATATTTTATTTTAAAAGAACTAAATTTCAGAGCAATTATTTTTTATGGTACATTATGTTGATATTAAATACTTTTAAAAAACTTCGTTTAAAAAAATAATCATATCACCATGAAACTATCATAAAGATTAAACAATGCTTCATTATCAAAGTGATGTAGAATAACCAATTTTTTAGCGATTATAGTACTTTATTTGCTAGAAACAAAAAGAGCAATTGATTTAAATTAAAATTTGAAATTTAAGCCCATGGTATTAAAAAAAATGTAATGAATTGTCTAAGAGGATGTACAAGCTTGTATTGCTAAAAATTATTTTTCCTAAAAAATATTTAGGAATAAATTTTTTTGACTTATAGGAGCACAATAGCTTTGCACTTCCCTAGTCATATATAATTACTAGCAAAAAAATCGATAAAAAATGTAATGAATTGTCTAAGAGGATGTACAAACTTGTATTGGTAAAAGTTACAATATTTAGGAATAAATTTTTTTAACTTATAGGAGCACGATAGCTTTGCACTTCCCTCTTCTTGCTTTTATAATTACATTAAAAACTTTAATATAATTTTCAATGCATAAAGAAACTGGTTTCAGAAACTATCCATCAGATGGAAATGAATAAATAAAGTGTCAGTTTGAATGAAAATTTTTAGGTTATAATCGTTTTCTTATTTGTGTGATTCGATGTGTATGAAAGTATATCTATGATTTTTTCTCTCCCCCAGATTTACTATTTGGAAGGGAGGGAAAAAATAAAAATCTCCGATTAAAAACTGAAATTTTAAGCTACAAAAACATAACATAAAGGAGCTGGTTTCGGTAGTATTTTCTTAAAAACATACTTAGCTCTCATACATATTTGAATTAGTAACATCGTTCTTTTATACTTACAATTCATTCTCAAAAATCTAAATGCTTATCATCCAAATAATTTATTTAGTAAAGTTTAACCATAAAATTTCTTATTAGAAATTTTAACTCCATAATTAAAGCGAAAATCAATTTTTTTGGAACTATTTTCTTCTATTCTTAAGATTTATTTGTACAGACATAGATAACAGATATTAAGCGGGAGGGGGAGTACACACACCATTCATCTATACTTATAATAAAGCTCAATGTTTGTGTTGGCGCTCTGCAGGCCAGATCTTTCAACTTACAGCTACCAAATTTGGCACGTGTATACCTTGGAGGCCGGGAATGTGCACCTGGGGGTTATTTTTTCGAATTTTTAATTAGAATTTTATTTATTAAAAAATTAAGCGAAATTTTGGCGTGTTTCTGCTATAACTTCCGAAAATGTTACCACACAAGAAAGATTTTTACATAAAGTTAAAGATCAAAAATTTATCTTTTAAATGATACCAATGTTTTAACCTTAAAATTAAATTTATATTTTTAATGAATTTTTAAATAAATATTTTAACTATATTTTTCAACAATTTTTTTCGTACAAAATAAAAATAAAATTTAAGCTGCACGAGCAAGTTTCGCATTCATGGGAAAAAATTAGCTTTTTTCAAAGTGTCGCCATCACATTGATTAAAGCTCCAATTAAAAATAAATTAAATCTTTTTGGAAATGAAATCTGCAAAAATATAATTTTCGGCACGTGTCTGTAGGAAATGAAACAAATATGAAATATTATTTTTTCTAAAAAATAAATTCAAGAAAAATTATTTTATGATCTTTTACACTCTCTATATTATTAATCCAATAAATCAGTTTTATTTTAAGGCAAGTTTCGTTTAATATGAACAGGATATCCATTCAAATCAGGGCCACACAGCTAATTTTTAAACCGTTAGTAAGACACAGATCTGCTAAAATGGTCTAAATGGAAAATTATATTTTATGTAACTTGATTCAATAAGTGCTTTAATAAATAACGAATTTTTGATTTTACATAAAGCTTCTGCTGTGGAAATCACGAATAACAAAATGTTCTTGAAACACTAATATTTTAAATAAAAAGAGTTAATTTCCAATCAACTAAATAAATCATTTAAATTGACTGATTTATGAAAATTTCAATATCACTATTCAATAAAAAAAAAAAAAAAAAAAAAGGATAATTTTAGATTTTCCATCTATCGTTTCAAAGATTAATTGGCCTAAGATTATGAAAATGTTGAGTTTTTCTAAATTTTTAACATTCAAATCTTCATAAATAAGTCTTAGTTGATCGTGGAAAATAGAAACATTCATTCATTTATTTAAAATTTGGTGTGTCCAGAATATTTCTCAGAATATGATACCTTACTGCATTAAATTTAGACTTTATAATTTTTGAAATATATTTATTGGCTGAAACAAAATATTATTATTGATTTCATTTCAATCCTCTTGAAATCAAAACTAAAAACTGAATTTTATGCTGAATCTGAGAATTTTTTGTTGAATTATTGTTTGAGATATTACATAAATTATGAAAAATATTTTTTAGTTCACTTAAGACTTAAATACCGAGCGATTCTGTTTGCAGTACTCATATTCAATAATAATAATAAATAAATAACAATAAAGATGATAAATAAAATAAAACGCTTGGTTTTATTAAAATATATCTTTATATTAATTGCAATTTCATCATTTCCACTTTAATTTAAAGTTGAAGTTTTGCCGGAAATGACAACAAATTAGCAAAATATATATAGTAAACTGAATTAAACGATCTAAACAACAGTATAAATTTGTTATGACTATCAAAATTTGAAGATTAAAAACGTTTTGTTTGAGAATCTATTAAGAGACCAGTTACTTAAAATATTTAATTGAAAATTGTAGCGAGCGGTAATACTGGCGAACCGGCTGGTCGCCAAAGGCGGCTAGTTTAAAATAAACTAAAACACGGTTATTTCAAACATTTTTAAATAAGAAATTTTTTCTGGATTCTTGAACTTCCTATTACTCTTATTATATAAATGGTAACTTATTATTTGAAATTTTTTAGTTAAATAAATATCCTATTAAAATGAAAAACTTTTTACAATTCTATCCTTATGCTCTAACAATGTAAAGTAAATATATTTTGAAGTAATGTGATGCACTAAAAGATTTAATTATTGAGAAATAGATTCAATAAAATTTCTCATTATTTAAAAAAAATAGAAGGAATGTTTAAAATATGAGAAATACTGATTCTGAACTTAACTTTGTATCATTATTACATTTTAAATGTTAACTTCTGTTGCTTTATTAAAATCATTAAAAAAAAACCAATAAATATTTTTAATTGCAATTTTTATTAATTTATTCATTATTTAGATAATAAAGTATTATTTATTGAAACTGTCAAAAACAATTCTTTACTGCCAATTTTACTTTCAAAAATTTTTCATTTCTCTTAGCTGCTGCTCTTCAACTATATTTTCCTGGGTTTATCCAATAAAAAGTCACACACACACACACACACATACACAGAGATGATGAGGTAAAGATAGATTTTATTGTAGTCCCATGAGCTTCAAATCAGTAGTTTCATTCCATACCAAACAGTAAAAATTCCATTTCCATTTGTTTTAATCGTTCAATGTATGAAATAACAACCAATTTCTTTCATTACTAGGAAGTTATTTTCCTCTTCTACGATGCCTTTTAGCCTTTGTCAACGTCTTACCATTAGAGCTTCCTTTGCTCGAAGTACTCTTATTGGTTTTATCAATGTCTCGAAAAAGCTGGTTCCATGTGCATTTCCTCTGTTTCAAACGGCGTCTGTCAGTTCTTGTGAAGAATTTCATATAAGTTCTTTTTAGAATGTCCTTGTCTTCTTTAGATGGTGCGACCCCTTCAAGGCACATTTTTACCAAATGGCTCTTGTCAGTCATAATAAGAGAATCAAGAAGCTGAAAAAAATTATAACAAGAGCCAAGTTTCATTTTGTCTTTAACATCTATATTTCGAAAAATAATTTGGATGGTTTCGGTATCTTCGGCCTCGAGAAATTTAGGAAAAAAAGAACAATGAAGACATTCATGATTTATAAAATGAACTTTAAATTCACTTGGACTGTCCAGAAAAAACTTCTGATAAAAGTCTGGCAAATAATAACCTGTTCTTGCAGTGTTTTCATTCATCCTCTCTAGCAGGTAGCAGTATTCGCTTTCAGGAAGAAAAGTCCAGAGGAGATCTGCAATTCTCAAGGCAACATCTTGCCACGGCCAATCTAGAAAGCATACGAACATGTCACAAGGTTTGTTCTTGAAAGTTTGCATTTGCTGTTCAGGACTCATCAGGGATAACAAATAACACAAAATTTCAGAAATTTTTTCCGTTGGAATATCGCAAGGCCATTTGGGTGATCTTCCCGATCTGTTTAATATAATAGTTTCAGCTAGTTTATATAAAAAAGTGTATCTTTCGTCGGGGGTTTGCTGAGTAAAAAAATACTCAGCTGCTCCTTTATTGCCATAGATTGCCGATAATGCAAAAGCATGCTGATTAAAAGAAATATCCGGAGGTAAATCTGCACCAGCGATACGCTTCAAGTCAGATTCTTTTCCATTAAGCATAAACGCCCAATAAAAGTCCATTTCCATTTTAATCTGCGAAAAAGGGAATTTGGATACATAATAAGTCTTATAATGTTCAGCGAGTTCATCAAAAAGTCGTGGAATGTGATCAACTAAACAATGCAAACATGCTAACTTGTAGCGTATAAAATCGTCTATTATATCAAGGTGTAGAAGTTTTTCAGCCGTCTTTCTGTGATCTACTGTTCCTACAGATGTCCAGGATAATTGTTTTAGAACAGGCATACGTAAACTTCCATTTGACCAATTTAAAATATTTTTGTGGATTATTTCCCAACTCAGTAAATTCCAACCAATTGGCTTAACCGTGTCCATCATCCGCTTCTTTAAGGATTCAGGCAACACGAAATTCGAGATCTTCGCTTTTATCTTATTATTAACTGTTATTCGATATTCCCTTAGACGTTGGTTTTCTGGAAGAGATTGGAATTGTAATTGTCCAAGCGAAGACAAAATGTCAGTTTCATTCCACAAATTGACAACTACTCTTCTAAGGGCCATTTCCTCCAGCGTCAACTTCAACCTCAAATCAAGCTGATTCGTCATTTTTTTTTCTTTTTTTTTCCCAATTTCAAGTTTATCGACTCTCGTGAGATCAATAAAATGTTATTTGAGAGACCTGAATTCAAAACAAATTATTCTTTTTGAGATAATTTTAAAGTTTTAGATAAGAACTTAAATTAAAAGCCTGATTGTATAACTCTTAATAATATAGTCATTCGTAGGATAACAATATATTTCGCATATTTCGGTTTAATGCAAAGTTGATTACACCGCCACTTCTTTGAAAATCAGCACAACCATTTTTCTTCTGCTTTGATTTGAAGTGAGGACTTTACCTGAAAGGATAAAAAAGTTTAATTAGGGACCAGCTGCCAACGAAACATTGTATTACATTTAAAATACAGGGTGGTAATTAAAATTCCATTGAAATGGTCCTAAAAGGAAAATTACCGGACCAAATGTAATCAAACTTGATAATTTAAAGGAGGTAATGTGATTTCTTTTATGCTTAGAAAAAAAGTTCAAAAACTCACCACCTGGAGTGAAATGGCGCTATATGCAATATTGTTAAACAAAATAGAATATGAAGACACCGATTTAAAATGTGCTTAATCGTTTCACTTAATGTTACAAAGCATGTTCAGTGTGTGTTATCTCAAAAGTACTATTTATGGTGATAATATAAACAATTTGACGAAACTGAAAGATGCGATACAAAAAAAATGTGCATAATATTTCTTCTGATACGCTAAGAGCTTCTGGCAAGAACGCAGTAGTGCGATTTAACTTACTATCAGAAAATGGACGTGCTGCTTGTTCATTGTGACATCCACATTGTCAAATTTTAAATCAGATGTTCAGAATTCCGGATATAAGTTAATAAGATAATTATAAAACGAAGCGGGTTAAATAAATAAAATTCGGTACACGGATTTAACATCTATAGACACTTGTCGAATTTTAAGCCAAATCGAACTACGGGGTGTCTGTCGGTTTGTGGTTTCAGGAACATTTAAATGCGATAATTCAAAAACGCAGACTTAAATATATTAAATTTGGTGTGGGAGTTTGTGGCTACAAGTGAAGTTTTGCGTCAAATCTTTGTTTCAATCGGTTGAAAAATTGTGTCTAAAACGCAAATTTCATTTTTGGATACTATTAACACTTGCTAGGGATTAATCCCCAAATAACTCGCCAAGAGTGGTCTAATGGATTTAGTAAAAATGCTAAATTTGCGCAAAAAATATTTCGTAATTATTATACGACAATGCCAAGACGTCCTGTAGCAAGATAAGTTTATTAGAGAGAGTGCGAGGAGAAAGTTTTGGGGAGACCACCCCCACTGGTTAAAACAAGTACTTGATTGCAGATTATTCGTAAAGACATTGTTTTTGTTAACTCTTTGAGACAACTTTTAAAAGGTAACTAACCATAATTAATAAAAACGAATATTTGCCTTTAACGAGCCAACGAACGAAAAGGCATTCATTTCTTTTTAATCTCTGGTTTCAATGACAATTTTAATTCCTTTTCTTATCAAATTCAATGAAATAAAAACACTGAAATTATTATAATTCACCTCACAAAATATTCCGATTAAAAATTGAATTTAACAAGATGCAGACATTTTTTTAACAAATATATGTATAGATAGATAATTGAGGTAATGCCCCACATTGGCAAAGGTAAGCAATAATAATGCTGCATTTTTGCTTTCTTCAATAATTGTGAAGAACTGAATATCATTCAGAAATTGAAATTTGAAAGCTCACTGATTTTACTGAAATCTATTCAGTGATAATTATACAATTTTAAGGGAAAGAAATTACTCCTAAACTCCCGAGTTCTGAAATGGTTACTCGTGCTGGAGGTCATATCGAAGTTTGTAAAGCTGTGGCAAGTTGGCAAGGTGATAGGAAAAGTGGGAATTATCATCCCTCTGACTAATATATCAGAGATGTAACCATGCATGGGATGGCATCAACCGCTTTTACTAAAACGGTTTATGGAATGCAAGAGTACAAAATTTAAAGGAAGTCAGCAGACTGAATAGAGATTATTGATGCTAGTCAATAGTGTTCAAGACTATTCTTTTTTAATTTTTCTTCAGATATTAGGATCGTAAAAGGATGATGTGATTTTGGACCCCTTCTAGCAGAATCTATCTCTTTTATAAATGATATTTCATGTAGGTTATGAGGGCCATGGAATTAGATTCTACACAATGCTCCCAAATTAGGAAATTAATTGTAATAATATATTAAAGGTATAACGAGGGTTTATTAATAAGAGATATAATTAAAAAACTAACTTTATGTCGTGAAATAAGTATCACACTTTTGTCGAAATGCTGATTTAATGTGCATTGTTAGATAATTCCCTTATCTATATGTAAATTTATTATGAGTACATATGAAATTAAAAATTCTAAATATCGGTTGGATCCAATCTTGATGTGCTGGGATCTAAATATTTGTCTGTGATAATTAACCAAACCTTTTAATGTGTAATAAAAACTAAGAAAAATTCCTATATGTGTCTGTGTTCATTGGTGTATAAATATAATACCAGGAGTGTAATCTGTGGGCTCCAGAGTAAAGAATGCCAAAGGTAGCAACGAAAAAAAAAAAAAAAAAAGACAATTAAAATTTTATTATACGTTGAAATAACATCCTGTCTGAAGTAAAATTATTGGCTCAGCGGTGTAAAAATAGCAGCGTGATTGAGAAATCCAAAATCCTTTCAAACTATCAAAATCCAAATAAATAAACAGATCTTCAAGTATGGACCATAAAAATTATTAAGATTAAAGAAGATTTTACAGCAATTTGTTAAATAGGTTTTTTTTTTCTATTGAATAAAAGCTCCATTTCTAAATATGGATAATTATCCAGCACCGTTTATAACAAACGGAGAATTTTAAAAATATACATGCTGATGCGAAATTCCAACTTCTGCTTTGGCGTCTAGCAACTCAGATTTATATACATGGGAATATACCTAAGCATGAATAAAAACTTTTTATGGAATCGCAAAATTCATGTTTTTTTTTATGTCGGATTGTAGCAAAGATTAATGAGCAGAGATCTATCTATTCAATAAATTTCCACTTTATCATTTCATTATTAAGCGCTCGTAAACATTAGGAATAGAAAAGATTTTGCTGCAAGGAAAGTAAATCTTTAACGTTACTATAAATTTACATCTAAAGTATAATATAAATATTAATTTTTTATTTATTTCTTAAGCATTAAGCATTCTAAAAAAAAAAAAAACCCAACGTGTGTGTTGACGCTCTACAGGCCAGATCGTTCGACCTACAGCTACCAAATTTGGCACATGCATACCTTGGAAGTCGGGAATGTGTACCTGGGGCCCCTTTTTTGAAATTTTAATTAAAAACTAACTTTCCCGCCAAAAATATCTTTTCATTTCTCTACCGCCAAATTCATTTCCCCCCCCACGCTAACAAGGAAGGCTTAACATATTTTCCGCTGATTATTTCAAACGATTATGTTTATTTTCTTAGTGTTTGATGCATTTGAAATTAAACATTGTCAATTAATCGATCTTTCAGATTCATTCTGAAGTCTTTTGAATTAAAATAAACCAGAATAAAAGAAATTAAAAATTTCTAATCTGCGTAGCGTTACCCCCAACTAGCGTAAAAAATTCACGCATTTGTGTTACCATAATTGACGTTGAAAATTCACACATGCGCATTGTGTTCTGATTGTTGACAACTCTATTTCCAACTGATATGGACTTGGTTTTGAAGGCTTAACATATTTCCGACCGATTATTTCAAACGATTCTGTTTATTTTCTTTGAGTTTCATGCATTTAAAATTAAACATTTTTAATTAATTGATCTGTTCATGATGAATCTGAGAAAATTTTGAAGAAAACTTCTTGCGATATTACATAAATTAAGAAATATATTCCTTACTGCCCAATAAGGTTTAAATACTCAGCAACTCTGTTTTCAGTACTCATATTTAAAAAAAAATGCTTCGTTTCAGTAAAAAATATTCTTATATTAATTGCAATTTAACCATTTCCACTTTAATTTAAAGCATAAATTCTACGGGAGCCAAAAGAAAACTAGAGATACATATTACGTTATGGCTGAAGGCCTTTATAATATTATGAATGAATTATATGACTATAAAAATTTTAAGCTTTAAAATATTTTGATGAAGCAGCTGTTAAAATAGGAGTTACATAAAAAATTTAATTATTAAAATTTTAACGAGCAGTAAGATTGGCGAACCGGCTGGTGACCAAAGGCGGTTAGTTGATACATAACGACAATAACAACAAAAAATCGTACTGTAATTTCCAAACATAAGGATGAATGCTATGAAATAGCAGTAATCTTTAATTAAATTTAATGGCGCAAATTTTACAATCACAAGATATTTTATGGTATCTCTATGATGTTGTGCGATATTTTTAATGCTGTATAACATTGTGAAGTTATTGATCATTTTGTGATTATGAGGATTTGTAGATAATAGGAAAATATAGTTTGTTTTAAATATATACTTTCAATTAGAAATAGCTATAATAAATGGTAAGAATGCTAGTATTTTGGTCATTTATGTAAATTTTAGTAGAACGATAGCATGAAATCAAGAAACTGCGAAAATGATATCCTCAAAACGTTCTCGTATATTCTAATAAAGGTGTTATCCCACAGAATCAGCAACTCCGATAGATAGAAAGTCTTCTAACAGCAACCACAGAAACTGCTGACGAAAATCAACTTAGGCCATTGATATTCAGTTTGGTTACTATTCTTTCAGCCTTTAACGATTCAGGCACTACGAATTTGGCAACTGATTTCTAGTAGGTTCTTACGCTGGTTGGCGATATTTTTCATTAGATCATAAGAATCTTTTGTATATGGCCATGATCCTAGTCGTACTATATAGCATATTTCTTCGAACGTAACTAATTTAAAGAAATGGTTTTTAAATGTCCAGTTCCCTATTGCAAAAGAAATTATAATAAAGACCCTAAAGTGTCTATATTCTAGCTAACTGCAATTTCCAAGAGAAAATACGCATCTTACAAAAGATTTCAAAATAAGTTCCCCCCACCTCCCTTTTTGAGGAAACAAAATGTTTATTTAATATCCCCCCTCTTCTATTTTTAAATTGATGTTATGCACCGCATAATGTTCTGTTCCTTTAAGTTAGTATCTTAATGAATAGCTTTGTTTCAAGATTATTATTATTTTAAAATCGCCTGTTGTAATCAATTGCCTCAATTTTTTAAATAATTTATTTGAGAACTAAGATATTGAAGTGTATAGACACTTAGGATACCTGAATGTTAATTTTTTATGTATATGAACCATTTCTAAATTTTATTTTGGGAGAAATTTTAAACTTCCAAACTATATGTAACTTCCAACCCCCTTGTAATTTATTCCTAATTATTTCACTGACATTATTGTATCAATCATGTAAAAATTTTAAAAAAAAGTAAGCCATAGCAAGAATATATAAATGCTTTAAATTTTAGTATATGAAATACTGAAAGAAGTTTCAGAAATTAAAAACGGAATAAATTTAAACAATGTTTCTAGAATCTAAATTTAACAAGATTTCCCATTTACAAAATACATCTTTCCCCTGCATTGTTAATGTTGTCAATAAATTATTTAAAAGTATTATTACATTCTGCACTCAGAGTTGTTCATTTTTCAATACAGGTCAGTGAGTTACATTTTAAACCTGCTGATATTAATAAATGCACAAAATATTATGATCCAAAATCTGGAAAGATATTAACCGCTCTGTTAATTCAACCAAGATTAAAGGATGATCCTGTCCCACCAATTTTCAATGGGTCATAAATATTTATAAAAATAATAATAAAACAAGTCAAGAAGACCCAGGGGGGGGGGGAAATCAGAAAAAAGAGTTCCGATATTGAATAAGCTCTTCAACTAAGTGTGCAAACTTTCAAAGTATATGAAGAAAAGATTTCATTTCAAAATTTGGAACAATTATCAATAAAAATTAAAAATTTTGTAATTCCAGAAATTTTTATTATTGTTAAGAATGAAAATTCATTAATGTTTTTAAAAATTATAGCTTCACCAGTGCCTGAATTGCCACTTTCAATTTTGATTGATGAAAATTTATTGGTGAGTGTAGTTAATCATAAAATACCTGCCATTGTGTATAATAATTTTAAATTATCCATACATATAAGTAATGCAAATGAACTATTATAGCAATTTATTATTTATAATGGAACTGAATCCAATAAAATAATTTAAAATCGCTTAATAATAAGTGCTTTTTATGAACTAACGCAAATTGTTTCCGAAAATAGCCAAGATATAGATTTCTTATGTGAACAAATCAATTTAATAAAGTGAAAGTACATATAGATATAATGCAGATCTTTTGGTTTTGAGTAGTCTTTGGCATTCAATCTCTCCACAAGCTTATAAATTTCTTAAAAATAGAGATATATTAATTTTACCTCATCCAAATGCCCTTAGCAGGTTTACTTCATCTTATAATTTAGATCCTAGAGTACAAATAATACAAGACAACTTCTTCATATATGCTGAAGGCAAATGTAATTTTCTGAATAACTGTAATAAATTTGTAAATTTAATAATGGATGAAATTCATTTAAAACTTTTTTTAGATTCTAAAGGTGGGAACATGATTGAGGCATCTTAAAATTCAGGAAAAGCTGCAAATTCAGCATTTGTATTCATGGTACAAAGTTTAAAATCTACATACAAAGATGTCGTCTATATTTTGCCTATAAAAACAATAACTGCAGAATAACTATATGAAATAATTTTATTGATGATTAAAAAATTAGAAACTACTGGTTATAATGCAATTTGCATATCAAGTGATAATAATGCCAGTAAACAGGAAAGCAATAAGTATGTTTTCTCAACTTCCTAAATTAAATATTTGTTATTTACATTCAGTAAATCCTAACAGACCTCTATTTTATAGATCCAGTACACTAGCTTAAATCTGTAAGATGTAATTAGTAAAACCAAAAAAATTGTAAACAAGCAATGTATTATCCTTCTTTTAATGATTTCTTAAGTACTGAAATTATAAATAAAACTGCTTCATTCCATTAATTAACAAAAAACTTTATAATTTAGAAAAGGATGGAATGGTTAAATATGCTCACATTCTAACTGCTAAATCCTTACGTCACAGTTTAAAAGCAAAAATTTTCATTTAGCTTTAGATATTTTTAATTTAAATATATATGAAAGTTTAAAACTTCTTAGTCTCAACACTATTGCAAATTAAGTTGATACTACAGATTTCATAAGAATTATTAACTGGTTTGATATAATGACTATAAAATCATATTTAAAGGTTAATGTAAATTTAACATCAAAAGATGATGATGCATTTTATTTTCTACATGTTTTTTAAAATTGGTTAGAAAAATGGGAAAAGATAAGTATACAACCTGGAAGGCTTTCATGGGAAAATCCCCTTGGCACTAACACAAACAACTAATGCAGTCAATGAAATAATAATATATTGCATTGATAAATTAGTTTTAATATATTCTAACTGAAAAACTGCAAACTGATGCATTAGAGAGGCATTTTGGCAAACATCAACAGCTTGCTGAATCTCAGTATAATGTATCAATAACTCAAGTTTACGAAGTTCAGAAAAAATTAGACTTCAATCTATGATGTCCTTATCTTTACAATCAGAAAGTAAGGTGAAATTACTGTAACACTTTGTGATGATAATTACAATTTCCATACTAACTGATATTCCACCCTTTCTTAATGAAATAAATGTTTCCGATGATGATATTGAAAAGTTAAATACAATGCTCCCTGCTTTAGTCTTTGTTTCAGGTTACTGTGTATACATTCTGTATTAATAAAAAAATATAAAAAATTAACTATCATATTTGCAAAACTGAGCTGTTACTTTGACCCCCCCCATCTCATTTGTAAATGTTGATTAATTACTTACTAAAGATTATGTTTAAAAAATGTCTTTTGTGAATTTATTTTTCCTTTGTCTAAAGTGCTGATTATATGTATATTGAATTACTGATGCCTTAAAATAAAATAAAATTTTTGTTTGAAATTTCTTATATTTTTTTTCTTACTTCAACATGTAATTTTTTTAATCAAAACTAAAATTTATAATGTATACAACTTTTAAATGCCTAGAAAATACTTCTATGTTGCAAAAAATATAACAATAATTTGAAATTTACAAGATGCACCTAATTTCTTTCTCAAGAAAATGAATGCAAAGCATACACGAAGATTGTAGCCTATGTATATTTTTTTTAAGTTGAAAATGTTAATTGTCACGATGAATGCCATTCATCAAAGCTAGTACGGCAGACTGCATCCATTGCGACTGCATTCAATGCGCTTTGTGTTGGCCTAAGTTTTGTGACGTCATTCCTTCTGCTGCGAGGCTTTCTAATCCATAGAAGGTGACAATAGAATGCTCTGCTTAATGGTGGCAAACAATAATTATGAAATATTAATCCATTATATATTAAGTGGTAATTTAGCTTTTTTATGAATCTATCGTGTCATTCATAGCGAATTTTGGGGGCGATTATTCTTTGGCATGCGGTTAATAGCACCTGAAAAGTGAATTTATGTCTTAGATGCGTTTTACCCAACCAAGGGAAACAAAAACTTGACAGAAAACTACATTTGTAATCACAAAATTGATATAATTAAGTCATTTCATTTTTGAGTTATCTTGTTTATATGTTTCTATAAAAATACACATCAACAGATGAAATCCTTGTTTGATTTGGCTCAAAATTTGATAATTGTCTACACTGTAAATATAAATTCTGTATACTGAATTTTACCTGGTCTACTTTCCTCATTTTGTAGTTAACGTATAAATTATATTCGCACAAATGAACAGACAGACTTCCTCTGGGTAGAAGTTGCTCAAAATTTGATAGAAATATACAATTTTGGTATAAAGACCATATACTAAATTTCATCCGTCTAGATCAAAGAGTTTCCAAGTTATCTTTGTCACAGAAGACAGGCTGACATTTTTCAAAAAATTGTTTTTTGAACTTATGGTGGTCTAAAACATGGGGATTTGTTAAAACCTCCAGTGCGAATTTTTCGACGATTATAATACTACGTATACAAGAAAGTAAAAAAGAAAACTTGTTTGAATTTTTTACTGCATTAAATGTGGCAGAAGTTCTAGTTTCTAACATTTTGAAAGATTTAAAGAAGCATCTACTAATAATAATCTTATAATACATATAATTTCTTTTATATTTTTAACAATTCCAGAATTTAAAACAAATATAGTGCTTTTTCCCTTTGAAATAAACAATAATGCTAATTATAACATTTTTTAATAATTTCTAAAAGGGAAATATTTATTAAAAATCTAAACATCTAATTTTAAAAAAATGAAAAGAAACAATTTTTTCAAATATACTTATAATAAAAGATCTATCAGCAAAATGTATAATATAAGAAATAAAAGTTGGGGGAAAAGAAAAAGCTATTCAGTCTATATAAATAAAAATGTAAATAATCGTTACCAAAAATTCTAAGTTCAAAATTAGTGTAGACTCAAAATTAAGTAATTAAAAAAAATTAAGAAATAATGTTGGCTCAAAATTTTAAATCTCTGAAAGTTATTCACCGACTGCTTTCAAATTTTGACAAATGTTGCATTCGAATATATGGGTGTTTTTATACACCAATTATATAGATGCCATACCTGCGATAGAAGAACAGACACCTTTTTTTTAAAAAAAAAAAAAACAGCACTATCTATTGAATTTAAAAGTAACACATGCCATACCAAATATTTTACAATTCCATTTCAATGTTTCTGATTGCATTATTAAATCGAATTTTCAACGACTGGCTTCTTTGGTGTGCTTTATTCAAGCGGATTTAACTATTTGGTTTTCTTACTGCGTCAAAATTCAGCTGTGACAATTCACTTGCGTTTAAATTAATGAAACTAAAATATTTATATAAGTTTAAAAAGTAAAAAAATTGCAATAATTATGGAAAGATTAAATCTATATAAATAAAATTTTAATGATTTAAGCCGTTACAACTCATGTGCAATATTCTGAAATGTCCACAAATTACACACGAGTGGAAAATCATTTGAATATCGCAAACGAATCAAAGGACAACATGGCACATTCAAAGAAATTGCTTTAGGTAGACTGTACATCATAGATTGCAATCACTATGAATAAGTCTTCTTTCACATGCTGTTAGTAAATGTGTCTAGTCAAACATTTTTCCTACATTTGAGAATTGGCAATAATAACATTATGTCACTTTCCCGTAGTGAATGTCAAGTTCTGAATTTAGTGAATGACTGATTCTGGGATGTATGTATCAAAAAAGTGTGCAACAAATCACATAAATGTGACTTCATTTTGATTTTAAATTCTTTATAAACTTATATGACTCCTTTTTATTTCAAATATAGTGTTAAAAATTATTGAGAATTATTTAGCAGTAAGATGTCTTACAAGGCAATCAAATAAAAAATGTTTAAAGATAATTTAAGATGCGTCAAGTGAAGTGTATGACCCCACTATTATAATTCCAACAGATTATTTTGTTCTTTTACAAGTAGAAATGAAACTTCATCTAAAAAATCTTGAATATAGTAATTTAAATTAAATATTTAATTTCCACATTAATCACTTATATAAATAAAATAAAAATTATGACTTATTTAGTATAAATTTATTCTGAATCAATTTTATTTAAAACATAATGATATAAAACAAACATTTACCTGTAAACAGAAAATAATTACTCTATTAAATCAACATTGTCAAAATCTGTAACAATACCAGATTCACCAATAATCATCCACATCGATGAAAATATTTTAAATATTTTTTATATAAGTTGCGAGAAATTCATTCTATGAACTGCAACAAAATACAGAAAACCACATAGATTACATTAAACAGAAACAGCAAGTTTTAATTAATTAGAATATATTTTTATCAACTCAGTTTAATTTTGTTTATAATTTACCTTTCATTTAAGAAGTTATTATTTTTTAATATATTATCCATCACTGTCAATTTAAAAACAAGACAAAAATAACAATATTTTGAATTTCTTGCGGAGCAGCTCCCGTATACGGCCTAGTGGCGCCAATAATGCGTGTTTAGGATGTTGCGATTCTTAACCGGAACTTTTGAAGACACGTTAGGCTTATTTCTAAGACTGAAAAAATGCACTAGACTATAAGTCAGGGGGTGACGATGCCCCCCTTTTTACTTTAAATAATTCAGATAAATGTTGTGATTATTGACTAATTTTTGAAGCCATGTTTAGGCTTAATCCTACGACTGACAAAATACACAAGCGTAAGTCAGGGGGGAAGGGTATTGAAATATTTAAGATAAAGATCCAAATGAAACGACTTGTTTAATTATAAGTATAATGAAGCATGATGAAATGCTCACTTGCTTTTAAGTATAATGAAGTATAAGTATAATGCTATTAAGTATAATGCTCAAAATTAATATTAAATGATGATGACGAAATTATTTTTTGCTCCGATTTTTAAAAATTTCTTAATTTTATGCTGAATATGTTCTCATGAAAACGTTGATATTTTTTTCATTTTAAAAGAATAGTTTATAAAAGTTAATAGCTGTATATGTGAGCTGCTCCTTATAAAAACACAAAAATACTGAATATGTTCTACGGTTTCAGGTTACCATAAAGAATACATAAGCCGATGACGGCAACCAGAAATTACCGTTTATCGCCAATTTGGCAGAGGCCGTATACGGGAGCTGAGCCTTTCGGAGCTTTCTTTCTATTTTTATACACAGGCCTTTATTTATTTATTTATTAGATATGAAATTGTAGTTCTTTATCAGTAGAGGTTTTGGCATAAACATTGAAATGGCATCCTCAGAGGGATTTCTGTGATCTGAATACATAAGAAGTTACCACATTAATGTTGCACATTTTTAAAAATTTATATCATATATTGTAAATTAATATACAATTATTACACGCATTATAGTAAAATGTCACTAAATAAATGCTTGGATTTATAAATTATAAGCTAAAGTTATAAACGAAATGAATTTTCAAATCAGATTAAAATTATACCTGCAACGAAGATACAAAAAAAATAGCTACCAACATATACATTTAATTACCATTGGAATATATCTCCAATAACATTTTTGTTCAAAGTCATTCTGACGTAAAATGGAGATTAATGTATACATTATTCATTATAAATGATGATTTATGATGTTAATTAATAATAAACCAATAAATCATTTTAAAGAATAAATATTACATTAACAAGTAAAATATTGATGTGAATTTAGCAAGTATACTATATTTTATACAATCTGATATTTACATCAGTAGTTAATGAAACAATTTTCTACATATGAAAATATCAGAACGAAAAGGTTCTATTAAAAAATAAAAAGAATCAAAATGCCATTTTGTTTTCCATATGAATCGCGTAAATTTTCCTTGATTATTGACGTTTTCCATAAGCAATTATTCTGAATTACTCATGAGTTAGTTACGAATAAAATAATATCTCAATATTAATAACATTTCTTAATATAATAAACAGCAAAGAAATCAGTATTAATTTTGAGCTTCTGCAAGCTGTTCAACAAAGAATTTGAGCATGCGACATACATACCAGATAAAGAGCAAGCGACTGACTTTTTACTTTACCAAGTAGTTAATTAAAAGTGTTACTTATTTAATAATTAATTAATCATACTGAATGACAAAAATGTAATAAAGATTTGATTAAAAAATGATCCTTTTTCAAAATATATCAAGATGTCTACCAGCCATATACAACAGTTGATGATTATTGATTACCCGCTTGATACCGGGATGTTGCAGTAGTTTGATACGTAGCGCCATCTATGATTCAAAACCTGACTGTTGCTTTATTACGACCAATAGGAAGGAAGGAATGAAGGTGTCTTCTCCGACGTATGCTCCAGAATCGTTACAATAATCGAAACAATAATTGAAATTCACGAATGCCACAATAAAACCAATAGAAAAATCTTTCTCTGTAAACCATAATTGTTAATTTGTAGTGTCCCCCATGTTTTCTTCTTCATCTTATTTTAAACTTCTGTACATTTTAAGTTTTGTAAGATGGCAACATTGGTTGCCCTGCAACATCAAAGATTATTATTTTGATAAAAAAAATAAACAATTTGTGTTCTATTACTTAAATCATCGTGTTCTTTTAATTTTGTTCATTTAAAGAGTTAAAAGTTTATTACGGGCGAAATATTAACATAAAATATCCACTTCACGTTTAATTACCACTGGTATGCTTGACTAGAAGAATCTTAAAGAGAGTAAAATAAATTCAATGGTGGAACATTCTTTTGACATGTTTGCTTTTCTTATTAAAAAATAATTATTTGATAAAAAAATTGATAAAATCCTCTAATATATTTTATTCTTTTACATCATAAATATAAATTTGGCCAGTTACGAAATGTGGTTAAATGATACCCGTGGATTAGTATTTATTTTTTATCCTTTCCGTGTTACATTAATAGAAAAGAAAATTCTCAGTAAAAGTCAGAGGGAGTGGTGCCTTCAAAACTTTCTCGCATATTCTCTAATAAATTTGCCATGCCAGAGACACATGCCAGCCCATTACATGTTACGAAATATTCACTTTTGGCGTGAATTTAGCCTTTTTACTGAATATGTCGTATTCATCCTAGCCGCATAATTTGGTGATTAATCCCTAACATGCATTAACATTACCCAAAAATGGAATTTGTGTTTTAGACTAATTTTTCTCAACTGATTGAAACAAAAAATTTGACACGGAACTACACTTGTAGACACAAATTTCCACACCAAATATGATATATCTAAGTCAATGTAATTTTGAATTATTAAGCTCACATGTTTCTGAAAATACAGACCGATAGCCAATCAATCCGTATTTGGATTTGGCTCAAAATTTGTCAGGTGTCTACATTATAGATTTTAAATCTGTTGTAGGAACAGGTTGTGAGTAACGCAACTCATCATCGCAAGTCATTGTGGTTCACACATAACTAAATATTACAAATAATTGTTAATGTTCTGTATTTGTTTAATTGTTATAATTGTTCATGTTTGTTTTTGAAGAATTGCAGCAAAAATATTTGATATATTATTTTGTGTTAAATGAAACTATTTCTGCTGTTGCATCTGGCAACGAGGATGATGTTTTGTAAAAAAGTAAATAAACGAGTGAGATGCTCGCCGTTACTTGGAGTTGACATAGGTTTGTGTTTGATTTTAAGTTCTTTAAAAGACTTTCAATCGTTGGTCGTAATATCCTAAATAAGAAATGGGCAAAATCCTAGAGACGGGTACCGCCAAGTTTGGCGCCAAATTTTAAAGCTAAAGTTGCCAATATGGCAACCCATCTACGACTCCAATGTATGGCAACCCTGTGAAGAGAATGGGGGGGGGGGGTTGTCGGTGATATAATTATCAACCAATCAGATTTGAATTGATTTTGAATATCAACCAATTAGGTATTAGTGCAGCTTTTCGCGGGAGAGTCTTGTAACATATTTTTCTCTTTCTTTTCATGAGTTATCCAAGGGAGGTTATCCGTTTGATTTCTTCTGCTCTTCAAGTCTTGTTAAGTATTTATTTTCTTACTTTCTTCGATTTTTCGTGTTGTCTAAAATGGCTGGTTTGAACGTGACAAATGAGAAATCCCTTAAATTGAGGTTTTTTTTTCGATTTAGAACGTTTGGGAGCGAAAGCATGTGTTGAATGGTGTATGAAAATGGGCTTAATTGCTGATGGTCGGAAGTGTGGTGAATGCGGGCAGGATATGATTTTAACAGAAAGGAAAGATCGGGGGGATGGGGTTAATTGGGTTTGTAGAAGGGAAGGGCATTATTCTGTAGGAACAGGTTGTGAGTAACGCAACTCATCATCGCAAGTCATTGTGGTTCACACATAACTAAATATTACAAATAATTGTTAATGTTCTGTATTTGTTTAATTGTTATAATTGTTCATGTTTGTTTTTGAAGTAATTGCAGCAAAAATATTTGATATATTATTTTGTGTTAAATGAAACTTTATTTCTGCTGTTGCATCTGGCAACGAGGATGTTTTGTAAAAAGTAAATAAACGAGTGAGATGCTCGCCGTTACTTGGAGTTGACGTAGTTTGTGTTTGATTTTAAGTTCCTTAAAACACTTTCAATCGTTGGTCGTAATATCCTAAATAAGAAATGTTTATTTTAAGTATCGAGCGTTTACAATCTGCACTTTAAAACGCAGAATCATACGCCTATAATTCTAAACTAAGCATTAGGGCTAATTCATGGTTTGCAAATTCTCGGAGGGATCTGTCGAAGGTTTTATTGGCAACGGCCATGTGGGTGAATGGTTGCACCCATTCATTTATTATGGAAGAGGCCGATATCGCCAGGCAAACCACGACAGACTGGATGAGTTTTTGTAGGGAGGTTTGTGTGTGCATGCTTGTGAATGAAAGTGTTAAACTTGGGGGGCCGGGTAAAATTGTTGAGATTGATGAATCCAAATTTGGGAAAAGAAAGTATAATAAGGGAAAGAGGGTTGAGGGTGAATGGGTTTTTGGAGGGGTAGAAAGGGATTCAAACAAATGCTTTATGGCTGTGGTACCGATCGAACAAGTCAAACTTTGATTTCGGTACTGAAAGAATGGGTTATTCCGGGTTCCACAGTAATGTCTGACTGCTGGAAGGCGTACGATTGTCTGTCATCCGAGGCATTTGTGCACCTGACAGTAAATCATAGTCTCACATTCAAGGACCCGGATACAGGTGCACACACGAATTCTATCGAGGGGACTTGGGGAGCGGTAAAGAGATCGTTAAAAGGAACAAGGAGAGTGAAAGACGGTATGGACGGCTATTTAGCAGAATATATTTGGAGGCGGTGTCACCGCGCCGGGGATAAATCCATCACCCGGCAATTTTTCGAAGCAATCATTCAAGTGTACCCGCCTCACATCGAAAAAGAAGACTAGTAGCCGCCATACCGACGAAAGTCACATCCTTCAATCGGGTAAGTTTAAAAAAATTTGTATTGCTATTTTTGTGCCTTTTTTAAAATTTCACATTGTTTAATTATTTATAATTCTTCTTTTTTTGTATTATTCATGCTAAAGTTTTCTCCTGCCATAGCCTCATGGACTCTGTTATCTTCAGAAAAAAATTTCTTGAATATAGTCATAACATTGAGATATACAATTCTCAAGATTACAGCGTCCGCGGGGCTTGGCGAGAAAAAAATTTGGCGCAAAATGGTACCCGTCTCTAGAACTGTCCCAAGAAATGTTTATTTTAAGTATCGAGCGTTTACAATCTGCACTTTAAAACGCAGAGTCATACGCCGATAAAGTGGTGACCCGGAAACAGAACTGCAATGGCGACCGGCGAAAAATACGAACCGAAACTAAGTGCAACGGATACTGCATCTAATGGTGAAGTAGCCATGGTTAGTGTAAAAATTCCTCCATTTTGGGCAGAAAAGCCAGAAATTTGGTTTTACCAAGTGGAGGCGCAATTTTCCATTAGTGGTATTAAATTAGAGAAAACAAAATTTCATTATTTAATTGCGCAGATAGAACCAAGATATGTTGAAAATTTATGGGATATAGTCACTGATGCTAATGAAAATAAATATACCGCTGCGAAGGACAGATTGCTGAACACTTTTAAAGAAAGTGAAAATAGATGTATTCAGCGTCTCGTGTCAGAAATGGAGTTAGGCGATTTACGGCCAACTCAACTACTTCAAAAAATGCGTAGTTTGGCGACAGATGGAATTTCGGATAATGTGTTGAAAACTCTATTTCTTCAAAAAATGCCGGATTCCATCCGAAATATACTAATCGTCAGCAATGAAGATATCCGGAAACTTGCCGAAATGACTGACCGTATTGTAGAAATGCATCCGAATCGCGAATTATATGCTACATCTAGAGGTGATATACAGCAGGATAGTGAAATTAATAGTTTACGTTCGCAGATTGTTTCTTTGGAGCGTAAAATCAACCGCTTACAACTTGAACGCGGTCGTTCAAGGAGCAGATGTGCTACTCAAAACAATCGGAGACGCAGCGCGTCTCGTAAACGATTTAATCCTGCTGGTAAGTACTGTTTTATTCACTATAAATTTGGAGCAAAATGTTATCCAGATAAATGTAAACAACCCTGTGAATGGGAAAATGCCGATTCGGAAAACTCGCATCAGCAGCAGACTTAACGGCGAGTTCTGCTGCGGAAGTAACTCAGGATTGCCGTAAATACCGTCTATTTGTTTTTGACAAAACAACGGGTTTGCGTTTTCTTGTTGATAGTGGAGCTGATGTCAGCATTATTCCCAATACGGCAAAACAAATTTCGACTAGCGACAATAAATTATATGCTGCAAATGGAACTGAAATTGAAACATATGGAACGAAAGTATTGACCCTTGATTTGGGATTACGTCGCGAATTTCAATGGCCTTTTGTCATAGCAAATATAAAAAAGCCAATTTTAGGAGCAGATTTTCTAAATCGTTTCCATTTGTTAGTTGACGTTAGGAATAAAACATTAATTGATGGAATAACTAACCTCTCTACTCAAGGTAAAGTTGCACCTGCCTTAAACGTCAGTGTAAATACAATGTACAGTGCCTGTAAATATTCAGATTTAATGTATTTGTACCCATCTATTACAAAACCTAATTTTTTTATTTCTGATGTAAAGCATACTGTTAAACACCACATCGAAACTAGGGGACCACCAGTGTATTCTAAAGCAAGGCGATTAGATCCAAAGAAATTAGAAACTGCTAAACAGGAATTTAAGTTTATGCTGGAAAATAATATTATTCGTCCATCTAAATCAGAGTGGGCCAGTCCACTGCATATGGTCTCGAAGAAAGATGGATCTTTCAGACCATGCGGGGAGTATAGAAGGTTGAATGACCAAACACTCCCAGACAGATATCCAATTCCTATACTGGAAGATTTTCAGCACATTTTGCCAAACAAAGTCATATTTTCTAAAATTGACCTTTTTAAGGCCTATTTTCATATTCCTGTTGCAGAGGAGGACAAGAAAAAAACAGCTATTATTACTCCATTTGGACTTTACGAAATTAACAGAATGAGTTTTGGTTTAAGGAATGCTCCGGCAACATTCCAAAGATTTATTCACGAAGTATTTCGAAATTTAGACTTTGTGTTTCCTTATTTAGATGATGTATTGATTGTCTCTTCTAGTGCAGAAGAACATCGTTCACATCTCAAAATAGTTTTTCAACGCTTAAATGATTACGGGCTTCGGATAAATGTCAGCAAATCAGTTTTCGGAGTTGATTCACTAGAATTTTTGGGCTATAAAATTTCGGCTAAAGGATCAAGGCCTCTGTCTGAAAAAGTAAAGGGCATATTAGAGTATCCATTGCCAAATACCCTTCAAAAATTGCGTACATTTTTGGGTATGCTAAACTTCTATCGTCCGTACATAACAAATGCTGCGGCAACTCAAGCCCCTCTTCATGAATTTTTAAAAGGTGCCAAAAAGAAAGATCAGAGAAAAGTCCCTTGGAGTGAGGCGACTGTAAAACTATTTGAAAAATGCAAAATGGATATAGAAGAAGTTGCACTGTTGACATATCCAAATTCCGATTACCCTCTGTCTCTTCACACAGACGCATCGGATTTGGCTATAGGAGTAGTTTTGCAAAAATACGAACCTGATGGGTTGAAACCTATCGCATTTTTTTTCAAAAGAGCTAAATGAGGCACAAACTAATTATTCGACGTACGATCGTGAACTTTTGGCTATTTATTTGTCCGTAAAACATTTTAAGCATTATTTGGAAGGTAGAGATTTCCAGATCTTCACTGATCGCAAACCTTTAGTTTTTGCTTTTAAGCAAAAGAACGACAAAGCGTCACCAAGACAGTTGAGACATTTACAGTATATTTCTCAATTTACCACAAATATATGTTATGTAAATGGTCAGGAAAATATTGTAGCAGATACATTATCGAGATTTGCTAATGTTAACCTCCCAACTATAGACTATGATCAAATTGCTGACGCCCAAACTGATGATGACGAACTGAAACAACTGCGACTTTACAGTAAATCCTTGAAATTTAAGCAGTGTCAGCTTCCATCCGGAAAATCTTTATGGTGCGACTAATATACATCAAAGGTTAGACCTTTTATTCCAAAGCCTTTCCGTATGCGGATGTTTCAACAAATCCATTGTTTATCTCACCCCGGAATTCGTACAACAGTTAAAGAAATGTCATCACGATTCATTTGGTCTTCACTGAAACAGGAAGTTCGTAACTGGACACGGGCATGTCTACATTGCCAAAAAAATAAAATTTCGCGGCATATAAAATCCGAATTTGGAACCTTTAAACCGCCAGATGATCGTTTTAGTGTAATTCATATTGATTTGATTGGGCCGTATTCTCCATCGGATGGATACATCTATTGTTTGACATGCATCGATAGACACACATCTTAGATGGAAGTGGTTCCTTTACGGCAGATCACTGCTGAAGTTGTTGCACAAGCTTTTTACGAATGCTGGATAACACGATTTGGAGTACCTTCTCTCGTGATTACGGATCGAGGAACTCAGTTTACTTCAGAATTATTCAGAAAATTAGCAATCATTTGTGGTGTAAAATTACGGCATACGACGTCTTATCATCCCCAAAGTAATGGAAAGATAGAACGCCAACATCGCACGCTAAAAGTAGCCATTAGATGCCACAACTGTATTCGATGGAGTCATTGCCTACTGTTCTCATGGGTTTACGAGCTTCTCTTTGAGACGACAGTAGTTTTACAATAGCCGAAATGGTATTTGGTAAGTCTATCAAATTACCTGGTGAGTTTTTTTGAAGATTCGAAAACTGTGTCCATTACAGATTTTTTTGTTGATAATCTGCGAAAACAGATGCAGTTAGTAAAACCAAGAATACCCAAACAAAAATGTAAACAACACATTTTTGTTCCACAAGATTTAAATACAACTACTCACGTATTTCTTAGGATCGATCGTGTAAAAAAAACCTTAGAACCGCCATATGAGGGACCCTTTTTAGTATTACAACGAACGCAAAAATTTTTCACGTTGTTAATCAAAGGTGAATGTGTAAATATTTCTATTGATCGAATTAAACCAGCCTATAAGTTAACACAGTTTGACATTTCTGATGTTCCATTGCCATTAACTGTTAACAGTCCTGTATCTTGTGAACCCAAAAGAAGTGACTCAACTGAAAGGATGCAACATAAGAATGCATTAAGCGATTCAAAAAAGGACGACAAACAGCCTGCTTTAACCACACAAACACGTTGTGGAAGAAAAATAAAACGACCTGTGCGTTTTACAGACAATGCCTAAAATGTTGTTCTAGTGCATTATATTCATATTACATTTAAATGTCAGTTTCAATTTTTTTTTCTCTAATTAGCGTAACTTCGTTACTGGCAAGGGAGTGATGTAGGAACAGGTTGCGAGTAACGCAACTCATCATCGCAAGTCATTGTGGTTCACACATAACTAAATATTACAAATAATTGTTAATGTTCTGTATTTGTTTAATTGTTATAATTGTTCATGTTTGTTTTTGAAGAATTGCAGCAAAAATATTTGATATATTATTTTGTGTTAAATGAAACTTTATTTCTGCTGTTGCATCTGGCAACGAGGATGATGTTTTGTAAAAAAGTAAATAAACGAGTGAGATGCTTGCCGTTACTTGGAGTTGACGTATGTTTGTGTTTGATTTTAAGTTCTTTAAAACACTTTCAATCGTTGGTCGTAATATCCTAAATAAGAAATGTTTATTTTAAGTATCGAGCGTTTACAATCTGCACTTTAAAACGCAGAGTCATACGCCGATACTGTCATCTGTATGCCGAATTTTATATCTCCAGCTCTTATTATTTTGTAATTACCGTATTAACTTATATTCGAATAGGTGAATTTCTCTATGAATGCAAATTTGTTATAAGGACCATATGCGAAATTACAACCGTCTAGCTGAAAGCTTTTTTGAGTTATCTTTGTCACAGACAGACGGACGGGCATTTTCTAAAAGTATGAGTTTCGAAAGGGATGTCTGAAATGAGGCGATTTGACGAAATCTCCAGTTCGAATTTTTTTACTATACTTTCTCTATACTAGGTGTACGAGAAAGCAATAAAAACGAAATATCGGTCCCGAGACATTTCTGTTCCCCTTGCCTAACAAACTGAATCTCATCCCAGAACATGCTATTACATTTTACCTTTTCCCTATAGGTTGTATACAAAGAGAAAGTATTATAAAGCTTCAAGGGGGCCATTTCCGCAGGTTAAATGATGCAGCTTTACATGTAATTCTGTTTACTACGCAAAAAATTCGAACTCGAGATTTTGACGAATCTCTAATAAGTTTCATATTCCGGTGCGTAGTAGGGTTTATACAAAAACCGACTTTTTGAACAACCGGTTTTTGAATTCAATATTTCCATTAAACCGGTTTTAGTCGGTATTCAAATTTTTGTCAAAAAAAAAGAATAGGGAAAAATATTTTATTTAATTTCTATAAAATAACAAAAAACGAAATCAATATCAAAGTCAAAATAAAAAAATTAAGTATTATATATTCACATTATTTACACAAAATAACAAACTCAAACAAAAATTTCAAATAATATTAATATTATTTTCACTAATTTTAATTTCTCCTAAGAAAATAGGATTCTTAAAAACATAAAATATCCGCTGAACGGTGGTTGTCTTGTTCTTATTTTGGACACAATATTGTCTGAAATTGAAATACTCGTTCACTAGCTACTGAGCTTGGTTTTATATTTTTCATGGCATCAAATAATAAATCTAAACTTTTTTGTTCTTTTATTCGTAGCCTCAAATAATGAAAATTCAGCTTTCATTGTCTTTGGATTTATAAGTTTTACTTTAGGATTTTCAAGAAACTTATGAATTGGTGTTTCCATGGGTTTTTTTAAAAAAAAGCATTAGTCTGATGAGCAGTTTCTTCGATTTGCTCTTCATCAAAATCAGTTTCCACATAAGAATTTGGAAATATTATATATACTATCTTTCTAGATAATAATTTCGATTCTTGAAGCTAAATAAAGTAGAGTTGATTTCTTCGCTAAAATAGAAATGTTTTGTGGATTTTGCAAATACAGCAAAAGAGTTGCTAATTCTACTTGCTAATTCTTCGTTCTTCTGAAGCATTTTATAATTTCAAACTTATTTCAGTGTGTGAACTTTTTAGTTCATCTAACATAAATTCAAATATACCTTCACTTGTTAATAAATTGGCATCTCGTCGCCATAAGCCTTCAGCCCAACACTCGAATCGGTCCCAACACTCGATGAAATTCTAAAAATTTAGGACATTCAGCTTCATTGCACATATAAAACATAGACGAAATAAACGTTGTAAAAAAGTGTTTGCTGCTGGTTGCATAGAATGAATAGCAAATCAAATAAGTTCAAAATTAATTTTTACAAAATAATATGAATTCTTTAACCGTTTTTTTAAATTTAAAAACCGGTTTTCAAATGTTAGAAATTTACTTTAAAAAACTGGTTTTTTAAAACCGAGTTTGAAAAACCATAAAAACCTAGTGCGTAGTGGGGGGGAGTGAAAAAAATCACACCTTTTAAACACTTTTTAAAAACCATCAAAAAAAAAAAAAAAAAAAAAAAGACCTTTATACATGAATGCAGTAAACCTGCATGCATAGGATACTTTGTTTCATAATAATGCACATTTTTTATTGAAAAATAATTAAAAAATTAATTTTAAATGTGTATTTTTAAAATTTTAATATTCATTTCTGTTTTGTACAACATTTTCTATGATAAAGCAAATTATGTAATTCTGGTTTTGGCAGAAACATAAAAAAATGATAAAAAATCAATGCCAAAAATTTAAGTCAACTTTTATAAGATTAACCATAAAGATCAGCGATTTTCACCAACATTTCTTAAAAACAACAAATTATCAGTTTTTTTAGATGATATATCATTTCTGAAAATGACGACAGTGGCGTAAAAGCATACCATGACTAAATATTTTGTATCTGATTTTTATATATGTAACAACAAATAAGATTCGATATTGCTGGAATGGAAAGAGTAAATTCCTTCTTAGTAATTTTATTTACAGTCTTATAAAGCTAAAAGTTAAAACATTCCGGAATGTCAACCACCATAAGATTGACAAAACTGCCACGAAATTGATGATAGAACAATGCCATATTCTAAATGAGTTTTTTTAATAAAGAATATCAGCATTCAGAAATAGTTGAGTTATAAAAAAATTATCTGATTGTTTATTACTATTAATATTTAGTAAAGGCCATTTTTGAACGTTAATTGTTCCAAAAAGTTAATAAAAACCCGAGTTTAAACCATCAAAAAAAAAAAAAAGCTTACTTTTCTCCCATAATATATTTGTACTTTGAATTTTGAATCAAACTTTATAATAATTAAATCATAATTGTTAGGAAAAGCTTACTTTTCGAATTGCATGCAAGAACAGTAAAAGTGAGTCATTGACTGGAATCTTCATTTAATCGCACATGTTCACTAAAATCAATACAATACGTCTGATTGAGAATGACTATATTTATCTAAAAATAAATTTAATAATTTTTTGTTCTGTAATGTAATTAATTTGCTATCGAGAAAATTTAGCTTTTTCTATCTGAAATTTTAATATTAGAATGTATCAATAAATAACAAACATAATTTTGTGCACATAATTAAAAGTGCAATGCATAACAGTTTGAAACATAATGTAAGTATTACTGATTTATTACTTTTCGGTATACTGCCAATCATGTTGAATCATTTGTCTCATCGCTGGATCAGTTTGGAAATCCCTATCTTATACGATTGTGCGAAAATGCAAGAACTTTGTTGGGAAGTTTTCAAGCACCTACCATATAATTCTGTATGAGCAACCCACAGATTTTCATCGGCTCAGAGCCATGAAGAAGTTTCTCTTCTGCCAAAAATTTGATTCTGATGATGACCTCATACGGGCCGACGGCGTTCTATGAGACACGGAATTTCAAACCAATCCAGTCCTGGGACAAATGCATCAATATGAATGGCAATTATGCAGAAAAATAATAAGTTGGTAATACTTTTATTTACATTTCACATAATCATTCATCCCATTTTTTTTATTATTGTGTGCAAAATTATGTTTATTTTCTTATTGATACCTCTTCTTACATTCATCGCTATTATGCCAAACTATCATGAAAAATAAAATAATGACTATGATTACAGAAAATAAGTCCAAATTAGAAATAAATATTAAGTTTAAAAGCAAAAATGAATGTACATTATGTACATTATGATCCGTGCAGTGGAAGCAACAGGACGTATGTTTTCGGGAACATTTCTTTAATAATCACATTTCACACTAAACAAACACAAAGACAAGACATTCACGCGCGCAGCTTAACAGAACAGCATATCATCACCTTCTCATTACAATCGCAATGTATTATTGTATGCGTACCAAATCAGGCATCGTCATCTAGTATCCAAAAGAGAAGATAGAGTATGCAACTGCTACAATTAAATGAAATAAGTGGAATAAAGGGAAGGGAATGAAAAATCCGACCTGAAGATTTTACCAAGGGTCACCCTCAAGCAGGGATTCAAAGCAGGGATATTTTCTGTGAGGAGTCTGGCCGTCCAAGTATTGATCCCTCGTGACCTGAAAATCCAAAGAAATTCATGTTTTTGAAGGCAAGAATTAATAAAGCGACGAAAAAATTATGCAATAATAATAATAATAAGAAAAATATTATTTCAGAATTCAAATCTAATCAAGACCACATCAAAATTGAAAGTAACAAAATCACTGCAAGACCATTATCAAACTATAAAATCAAAAAAACATGAATAAAATAAAAGCAAAAATATACCAGTTGAATATAAAAATAATCCAAATATTTTTCACTGCAGAAAATTATATTAAATTAATACAATTATTAATAAACTGTAATGGCAGCGAGTTATAAAAATAACTTTTAGTGATGGAAAAAACCCCCCATAAAATTTGCAGCTCAATCTCTCACTTATACTTAAATTAATGAAGTTTCAGATTAATAATGAGAGAAAATAGAAATTAATCATTTAAATTTGATAATGACCTTAAATTTCGTTATAATATAATACAATTATTTTGTGAATTTGAGGAAATTAATATCTTTTGAAAAGACTTTATTTTTCAAATACAGCTAGCTATTAATAAAAACTTAACCCTCTGACTCGATAATTTTTAAAAATCACTATTTAGATGCGACGTTTGGAAATAAATTCAAATATTTTTCAAACAAATTGAACTGATACTATATTTTACACGGTAATAATATGATATAATAAAAATCAGTAATCATAAAAATAAGCACACTAAACTGCGAAAAACGCGAGATGCAATAGAAAATGATCTGATTGCCAAACTGCGGAAATCGCGGGATAAGCAGCTAGAGGGTTAAAATCTTATTCTTATCCCATTATTTCTGTTTGAAAACACACAACTCTTCAGACAAAACTTCAAGTCCTTCAAAACAGTCTAACCGAACGAAAATAAAGCAAAGAATTTATTTTTTAAATCTAAAATCAAACTTTAGTATTAGAGGAATGTTTCTTTTATCGTTTAATGAATGTTTTATTCATCAATATAGAATCTTGGCTGTAGTTCTGTAAGCAGTGTTCCGGTGTAATGAACATAAATTGTCATGAGACTCTAAGGACCTTTCTTAAGAGGACATTTAAGGGTGTACATAGCCGGTGCTGCAACTTTGAGATTGGATTTCGGATAAACTGCAGTTTCTCGAAGTAACTCAATTAAGGAGAACGTAAAACGAATATAAGAAATCTAAAGTGCGGGAGAAAAGCAAATCTGATAAAGGGTCTAGTTAAATGGTTCGAGTACAAATTAAATTTTACTTTCATACTGAAAAAAAGTATTATTACCGTCACGTAATTGAAATTTTGATGTCTCTCCACGTTTTCTACCGTCCTAAATCCAAATTAACAGTTTTTGGAGTTATGCCTTCTGTGAACACTATAACTCAGAAATGGAGCTAGCTTAGGCGAATAAAATTTGATATATGGTCTCTTTACATCTAAAATATATTTAAATTTTGATCGAAATCCGCTAACGAAATGAGCCAGATGGTGGAAATTAGTTTGTTTTTATCGACAAAATTGCAGATATGTATTAAATATTGGAACAAATTCTAAAAAAGGTTAACAGTCCGTTTGTCTATATGTGTGCGTTTGAAGATAACAAATTAAAAACGAAACTACTTGGATGAATAAACTTTTATACGAGATCTTTACATGGAAACTGCGAATTTATGCCAAATTTAAGAGATATATCTCAATGGATATGATATATGTTCTGTTTATATGCTTAAGCATGATAACTTATAAACCCTATAAACTATATGAATGAAACTCAATGGTTTCGAAATTGGGGCCATGGCATTTAATTTGTAGATTTGGGACAATCTTTGGATTCAAGTGGTTAAAGGGACGTGGTTCAAAATGTGCGCTCGATTTTTTTTCTTTATACGAAGAAACTAAGCAAAAAGCGTGTTATATTACGATAGTATATGATAAAGCTGAAAGGAGAACACTTCCTTTCTAATAAATTATTACATTTCTTTGAAAAATAAAAGGCTCACAAAGCAAAGTTCATTTAATAAAGTTTATTCCTCTCTTCTCTCATTAATTAGAATGAGGTAATATTAAGTCAAATTTAAGGTAATGAAAATATCTGTTTTAGATCATTCCGTATTCATCAAGATAAATATACTGCTTATTATATTTAGTCCAAAGTGATTACGCGATGTTATTATACAACTGAACTTTCTCCATTGATATCCATAAAAAGTTTTTAAATATTTAAAATTAGCCACCTTATTCTTGATATTTCATTTAAAAAATTGTTGCTGAAAGCGAAAAGTATTTAATAAAGAAAATTACTTTTATGCCATCTTAAAATTAAAAAAATAAAAATAAATACTTAATTTTTTGTTTACTAGCTGGTACCCGGTGCGTTGTTGCCGCAGAAGAAATAACATAAAATATTTATTTTTGATTAAATCCCATGTTTTTACGCACAGAAACAAGTTATTTAAGAAAGTTTTTAGTTTCTAAAAGGTTTGGTACTTTTAACAATATATTCATTATACTATTCTCTAATGAATAAAGAAAATTTTAAATGGATTTTACGATTAAAAAAACAATTATCACTACTTTCAGAATTCCTTTTTTTAAAATCTTTTTTTATTAAAGCAGCAGAATTTTTTTTCCTTTTGATTCTCCTTCTATGATTTTTTTTTAGTTTATGTAAAAATCCTTAAACTTCAATGCGTAAAATACTAATTTTCCTGGTCCGTCTATGATAACCTCTGATTTAATTTCGGCCTTTTTCCACTTTTTCTTATTCTTCACTCCTAATTTAGTCTTATGCGAAGGTCTAGTTTAGTTTAGTTATATTAACACCCCGGTTTTTAGAGCTACCCTAGGGTGTTTTGAGATGGACCTCGTAATTTTGAGTCATGGTCAGATGACGAGGACGACACCTGAGCTGGCATTCTCCCTTTCCAAACTTACTTACAGACCCGCTTACAAAACGGTTCTTCGATGAAATCGGTATAGGTACTTAGAACCCCCTGGCACCGAGGCCAAGACCAGGAAACTGCGGCCCCATGAGAAAATATCAAGTTTTCAGAGCATATTACTGAATAGTTCAACGATATTTTTAGATTGATAACGATATATTTAGACTTTGGATCAAAGGCTGTGTTGACAAACCTGCAACCGCTGGATTTTATATGAGATATGCACGAAATATCAGTCTGCCAGTTATAAATGAAAGCACAATTTACCATCAGCAATATGATCTTTATTAAAGGGAACAAATTCTATAACATTGAATTCTATGCTATGAATCGCTTCTATGATATTATTTGGCGATAAATTTTGTAAGCTAGTTTAGCCATATCATATATGGTAACAAGTTTAAATTATTATCTGGTATTAACATCCAGTTGTTCATTACCTGGTTGTTATAAATTTGAGGGGGTGGCGAATTACATTACCGACAAACGCCTGCATTCGATTAGTGTTGTGAGGATGAAAGATCATGATAATTACACCATTTTTCTCATCATCTTAACAACGGGGATAATTACTTGAGTTCCGTGGTTGCCACGGAATAACAGGGCAGCTGTTTCAGGACTTGCTTGGGTTGGATATAATCGATAACGCGCTTAAAAGTAATTGAAGAAAAGTAGTTTCATAAAGTAATCTGAACATAAAAAGCAATCTAAAAGTTGAAAAGTTACCTCGTAAGAAAAGAATCGTGGACTAAAAGTAATCTACAAATAAAAACCACTTAAAATTAAGGTAATGCGCAGTATTATATATCAAATAATAGACTGAAGTACAGACTAAACTATAAACTGAAGTATATTTTAATTCATATTTTTTTTTTCAAGATTCAATCCACAGACAAATGAGAAAAGATAATTTACTTCGAGTTCCCAAAGCGAATTTTTCAAGCAAAATAATGGTTTTTAAGACTTTGATAGAAATCTTCTGCGATAAGTCATCTGACCAAGGGCTATGTAGAGATGACACACAAATTGCCATCTACCACGCAATCTGAGAAAATGATCTTGGATAAAGCTTCCTAGTTTTTTCTAAACAATATTTTCTTTTGATACTATAATACTGTATTTCTGATTTGATCAAAGAGACGATATATCATAGCGGACGCAGGTATACCTTGGTAAATTTTTGCAATTTAACTTCTACAAGTCATTTTTATTAGGAATAGAAAATAAGATGCACAAAATAACATGTTTGTAGTACTTCTTAATCATATGAAAGAAAATGTTATGATTAAAAAAAATTACGTTTGATAAACTTACTTTTTAGTGGTTAAATCAGATAAATATCTTTATTCATCAAAGTAAGCATTCTTACAAAACAGTAAATAAATTAAATAAAATAATTATTGCTTAATCTTTATGCTAAACACAAAATTTTTTAAATGTTGAAGTTTCGTTAATCATGCTTTGTTCGCTTTCGTACTTTTATAGGGATTTCTTTACACGTGTCGATTTTAGTAAGGGAATTATAGGGATCTATTAAAAGAATGTCTAAGCTCAACAATTTTTTATCCCTTCACTCTTAGTGTAGGAACTTGTCAATCTCAGCAATTTTACAAAGTTTCCGTTGCATTAATTAATTAAAAAAGGTGGAATTGGATCAGGAAATTAGAGATCATTTTAGAATAGAGTTAATATGGGCCAAATTAAGCTAAAAAATTAGGAAATTAATTAAGTTTAAATTAGATTTTAAAATATCATTACACACACACACACACACACACACACACACACACACACACACACACA
>JAPMOR010090217.1:223352-234901 GCA_026543865.1 Argiope aurantia | reverse complement strand
ACACACACACACACACACACACACACACACACACACACACACACACACACACACACACACACACATATATACAAAGAGAGAGAGAGAGAAATCCCTATCAAAATCTCATATATATGTAATGATATCCATTAATCTAATTTAAATCCTAATTAATTTTTCAATTTTTATCTTAATTTAGCTTATATTAACTTCATTCTAAAATGCCACCTTATTTTCTGATCCATTTCCACTTTCTTTTATTTAATTAATTCTACACGCGCTCTAGAAAACTGAGGGTTTCAGCATTTTCTCACGATCCGAGTGAAGAAATAAAACTCCCTAATGCGTACAACATTCTTTTAATGATATCTAAATTTCCTTTTCCTACGACTACATGTGTCAAAGAAATCCCTATTAAAATCTCACAGTAAAAATCACTGAAAGAAAAAATTTCGGTCTTTTCTGCACTTGTATAACAGTGTAAACGGACGTATGTTTTATCATCGTTTCTTGTACGTAATATGCCTCCCATGATTAAATAAATCAATAATTACAATGAATGAACCGAAAACTGGATAGTATGCAATTTCAATAATGTTTAAATTATAAAATATGTATATACAGAAATAGGTTACAGAAAAAAATTCACCTAAATAAGTATTTATTAATTTACATCCGAGTCTCTATTCCACATGCAATTTTCAAGGCGCTGAACTGTCTTGATTGTAAAACATAGAGCCAGCGACTCGTCGTAATTTTTTTTTAACAGAATTTATTTCCCTAAGTTGTCCACAGCCTGTAAGTGGAATTCCGTTTCATTATTGGTTTCAGTCGCAGATACTTTCAAGCAAGGAAAGTTATTTATGGTCACCTTGTATTGTGCGTTAAATCATATGGAAAGATGTAATGCAGATACCATGTACAAATATAAACATTATTTAAATTGAGTACTATCATTATAAATGAATGAAATTGAGCAGTTACGAATAAACTGCAATTTGGAAAATTTAGTTTGGCTATTTTCTGTTGGTACAGTATCTGAGAAATTCTACTAATTTCACAAGTTGTGCAAAAAAGGACTACTTATTGTGCGATAATTTATTTTGGGATAATGCAATAAAATATTTTTGTAATGCTTTGATAATACAGCTATACATCAAAATGTGTTCATCGAATTTGGTTGTTAATTCGATGACTGCGTCAAATCAATCTCTGAAATATATTGTATATTTTGGCTAAAGAATTATTAATTTCAAATGCTAAATATGCTAATCGTTCGTTTGAGCTCTTTTTAATGTTTTAACTGCATATTGATATCTTTTTATTTTGTTGAAATTAAATATTTATTCTTAAAGTTTTTATGAAAATTGTAAAGATTTTGTTTGTACCTCTCAGGAAGACAATAGGCAACAGAAAAATATATTTGATGATTATACGTAAAATTAATTTGTAAACCTTATTTAAAGCAACTGCTATCAGCTCTCATATTCTAGAAAAAACCATCATTTCATAATCATAACAACGTGCTGAACGTATTTCACTTACTAATGTAAACAAAGCAATTGTGCCAATAAAAAGTGCTGGTTTATATTTTCTAGAACCTTGTGAGAGCAAATATAAAAATAACCCTTCAATCCAGATCTTACACCATGTGATTTCTGTGCACTTTCAATGTTATAGGAGGAATTACGCTGTCGACAATTTCTAATGGATGCTGAGGTAAAGGCTTTATTACATGCGTACTTGTGGAAGAATCTATGAAAGACCACACTTACCAAATGATAATTAAAAAGAATTATTCTCATATTAAATGAGAATGAATTGCATGACCATGTCGAAGTGACCAATAAAAATAGGCTCACATGTTGGATGGAAACGATCTTCCATTTGAGTGGCTTATGCATCTGCTCTCATACATACATGGGTCCATATCGTCATCTGCGATAGACCCAGAGATGCCATTATCGTTATTGCACCGCGTAAGAAAGAACCTGTTCACTGTTTAGAGCAACTTCTTATCCTCATAATTGAGATGGAATTTACTAAATGGCAGCCATAATTGAACTGTCTTTTTGCCTAGGTATTCAAGAAACTGATTGACAGTCGCTGCAACTGGAGAATGAGCTCAATGAAGTTGATTCCTAATGGCTGTCACCGGCAATTGTATGCCCTTTCCAGCAGCAGATATATCATGTCACAAAAGCGGAGGTATCTCGACATAGCAGTATTAATGTGTACTCCAAAAATCATATCTAGACCATCACAAATCATCATATCTAAATCTTCTCTGAGATATCTGAGAGACTCCAATGTGGCAATTAACAAATGAAAGATGCTTCGGTATGTCAGAAATGCTAGCCTAACGTTCAAGAAAAATCAGAAATTTTATAATTCTGGTAACGTTCATGGCTGCCAATAATTATTATAAATATAATTAAAATAAATTTATCTGGTTAAATTTCTGTACATTTTCTTTAAAAATTTATCGCAGACTACTCTACGGATCAGCTAGGGAATTGAGTTAAACATAAACGTATCCTGCTGATTGCCAAGCAGAATTGCTAAGAATTATGAAAGTTGTTTTAGAACAGGACAGGAAACAATATAACAGGAAAATAATTTCTTACCTATCATAATGTTACAAACCTGCAATTCGGCTTCCCAGCATAGTTTGTTCCATCAACAGAAAGACTGTTTTAAAGTCCACGGGGTCCGGGTGGCGCGTCGGAGGTCCCAGAGCTTGGCGACAAACTTGGCGACGAATTTGGCGACTTTGGCGCCAAAATAGATAATACCCGAAACATCGAGAATTTTCCCGATCCGTCCAGTAGGAACCGAGATACACCTCGAACGTTCCTGATTGGTTGAGAGGCTTCTAGCCCCGCCTTCTGAGACCTATAAAAGGGTCCGCAGCTGCCAGAGAAGTCAAGTCATTTTTTATAATATTATATATCGTTCTGGTACTCAGAGTGAATGGACGTCGGATCTGCTCTCGCAAAGGCTCTGCTAGACAAAGCAATTTGTTCCGCATGCGGGAAATCCACACTTACATTCGCTGGAGAATGCCTTGAATGCAAAGCTCTAATTGCAAAGATACCTCTCGAAGCCAGGAAAGCCGAAGACGGCACTACAGTTTACGTCGCGATTACACCCCCTGAAAACATGGAAGCTCAAGTCAGCTCAGAAAACTGGGCAGACCGATCCCCAACTACAGCATCTTCAACCCTCATCCCATCTACCCCGACACCAACAAGCCAACCCCAGACCGATCAACCCAACTCACTCTCACTCCAAATACAAGATTCAGATGTCATCATGACTTCACCAACAGCACCTAAACAGAAAAAATCCCATAACGACTTTCAACCAGTTCCACCCAAAAAAGTTGCAAAGAAGCCCCGTACTGAAGAAAAATTCCAAATCAGTACTGAAAACACTTACTCCCACCTCCAAGAAGAAACCGAAAAACCAACCAAATCAATAGCATCAATAAGCCTTGTCATCCAAAATAACTACAACTTAATCTTACAAGAAATTAAAAGACAACATCCCGAAGCCGAAAACCAACATCAAAGAGGCTATATACAAATCCAACCTAAAACAGAAGAAGCCAGGCAAGACATAATCAAATTCCTCAGATCAAAAAATCAAGATTTTATAGTAAACGAAGCCCCCGAAGACAGGCCCATCAAAGTTGTAATCAGAGGACTCCCAATCAACACCAGCACCGATGACATTAAATCCGACCTGGAATCGAATAAATTTCAAATACAAAGAACCAGCCAGATGAAAAACTTCCGATCAAGAACCCTCCTCCCACTATTCCTCGTAGAAGTCAGAAAAACCAGTAATTTTAAAAGCATCTACAATCTCAAGCAGCTATGCTTCCTGACCATAAAAATAGAACCATATAGAAATAAACCAACAGCCACCGTCTGCTTCAACTGCTCCAGATTTCATCACTCGGCTAGAAACTGCAACATAAAACCCAGATGCATTAAATGCAATGGCGAGCACCCCACCCGAGACTGCCAAATAAAAGAAAAAATAGAGAACCCCGTCTGTATCAATTGCAAAATGACCGGCCATCTAGCAGCCTGGAAGGGATGCCCTGCAATATCAAGAACCCAGATCATAATAGAAAACCACCCAAGAAGATCATATGCAGACGTATCGACCAGAAGAATCCCCAAAAGAATCGAGAATAACCCTCCAAGAATCCCAGAAACTATCCATCCAAGCCCAAAACCCAGACGCCCACAGCCTCCCCAAGCCACTTCAACACAAGAAATAGAAGACATTAAAGAAATGAAAAGCCACCTAAGCGACATCCAAGAAATTAAAGATCTCCTGACTGAATTCCCCAATATCCTCCAAGCCGTAAGATTAAGCAAAAGAGCTAAAAACAAGCGTGAAAAACTCCTCATCATTCTAGATGCTCTCCTAGCCGAAGACCCTACAACCAACTAGCCACGCCCACCGCCGAGAACTAGCCTCCTGATTCGTCCATCCCTACTTCTCCTCCATACTTCTTAAAGCGATGTCCCTTTCACCCAACTCATTCAAGACCCTGCATCACATAGCTCCAGACCTTCACCCACTCATGACCAAACTAGGTAGTAATGTACGCAAGTTTTTAGTCGACCGGAGATGGTGCCATACAGGCGCCGGCGCTCCTAACCTTTTTCCCTTATCCCAGAGAAGTCAAGTCGAAGACAGAGTGGACGGAGTCAGTCAAAGAAGAGTAGTCGGAATCAACGGAGCGGAGTAGTCGGAAGTGACGGAGTCAAGCTAGTGCTGAACTGAGCTGTGCGCTACTGTCTTCAGTAGATTCTGGTTGTATGCTGCTGTGTATGCAGTTGTATGCTACACGTCTCGGCTGAAGATAGTCGTCTCTGTGCTGTATATAGTTGTCGCTTTTGTGCTGTCCTGTGTGTCTTCGTGTAAATAAACGACGTTGTTTCTTTTTCTACTTCCGCCTGCTGATTGAGCTTTCTTTACACCATATCACTTCCACTATCCAAACGAACCCCGGTAAATTTCGTAACAATAATAAGTATTTCATGTTCTCTTACACTAATACTAATTGTTTTAATTTTAAGATATAAGGTATGCAAAATAATTTTACATGTCTTACCCAATGACAATTTCTGAATATGAGGATGTTAGATTTCAGACCAGATTACTGGAAATACCTTTCATATGCGCCATCCTTTTTGCAAGATGAATTTTTAGGGAGTCAGTCATTATCTAGCCTTAAACAGAAGAAAAAGAAATCTGCTGGTACAAAGTTTGTATCATCGTATAGAAAAGGTTAGAGCTTTGATCTAGAAAAGTAAGTTTTTAATTTTAATATTGTAGAAATGATTAATAGTGTGCCTATTCTCTAAAAATTTTCCATTTTTTTCAACACGTTTCTATTAACTCATTTTCTGCTCTGCCTGTTTATCAGTTAGATGTAAATTTTGCAACCGATTTTAAACTAACTCCCCTACAATCTAAATATTTGAAACTTTAACAAAATTGATAGAACTAGATGGCAATGGAATATTAACTTGCTTTCTTGTTTATCTGTTGGGTATAAATTTTGTAATGGATTAAAAATGTTCATTATCGATAAGCGACGCCATATCAGGTCGTTAGCTCATCAGGAAATTAGTTTAAAATCAATTGCAAAATTTCTTACACACAAGGTTAAAAAACAGTAGTGTGGTGGTATGTAGATTATTATGATCTGTGCAGGAAGCAACAGGACGAATGTTGTTGGAAACATTTCTTTAATAATCACATCCACACACTTAAACATATACTAACACAAAGACAAGTTATTCATGCGCGCGGATTCACAGTTCAGCTTCACATCTCATTCTAATTACAATCGCAATGCACTATGGGATGGCCTAATCAGGCATCGCTATCTAGTATCTAAAAGAGAAGATAAGAGTAATGCAACTGCTATAGTAGATGATTATTTAAATAAAAAAATATTGTACCACATTTTTAAAACGGACTAAAAAGTATAAAATAATTTCTTTTAACTCCATTCTGAAAATTTATGATTGTGAATTTTTAAAATTCAGAAATTTTCCGGACAATCTGCGTGGGGTTATAGGTCTGTATGCTACTCAGAGTTATAAAGGTAGCCAGGATTAGGACAAGTAAGGTCAGATTATAAATCTGTAAGAACAGAAAAAAATATTTTATACTTTTTAATCCGTTTAAAAAATGTGGTATATTAATTTTTTTTTATTTAAATAATGATTTAACTCGAATTTCTTCTTCTTGAAAAGTGAACTTGTTTCGGAACGTAACTGAAGGATCCCAATCATAAATTTTATTGTATCACAAATTGGGATGTGAAAAAACAAAAAACAAAACCTGGATATAAAAATGAGAAGGTAACAGCAATTTTAAAATTAAAAACTGCAGTGAAGATTTATTTTTCACTATTCTGATAAATATCACATGAATAATAAATAAATTTAAAAAATGTAATTATGAGTTAAAAATAATTAATTTAAAAAATAAGTTCAATAAACATGAAAGCAATTTTAATAAAGGAATATAGTACTTCTAACACAGTAATTGTATTAAAAAACTTCCGAACAAAATAATATAATTCGTACATAATAAATTCATAACTTTTTGAAATGGGATTTTTTTTGTCGTATACATTACACAGCAGTTGAGTCCTCTACTGAATTAATTATTAGCTCGGACTTAATGAAAAGGAATTCGAATTTCGGACAATGTTTTAATACTCTTTTAATCGAAAATTCAAGAAGCTTGAGGGGGGCAATATCCAAATCACCAACGAATTTTATTTCAAAACGTTCGATATAGACAAATTACAAGATATATTCTTTTATAAACTATTTAACAACGAAATCTGTTTCATGGTTATTAGAATTTACAATCATACGACATTTTGGAAATTAGAATCCTTGCATTAAACGGAGCGAAATATCACTCGAAAATGTTCACTACAGCTTTTAGCCATTAGCTTATCATTTTCATCGATAAAATGAACACCTGCTCTTTTAACCATTCTTCTAGAATGAAACCTATTTTGTTCATTTTTTTGTGTCTTTTCTTGAATTTCAGTTTTTTTTTCAATCATAGTGTAAAAATTAATACAACTATAAAATTATTTTTTTGATTTGCAGTAAATTAATTCTACTTAAAAAAAACTTGCTCTAATGTTTACAGCATTGTTTGAATTCTAAACATCTTAAGAAATTAAATTATATAATGCTGACGATAGAAAAAACTAGGCATTTTATTAATGTAATTTTCCTCTCACAGATTTAAAAAAAATGTGCATAAGAAATCGTTTGCACTAATTTTGGGAAAGAAACATGAGCTTACTATAGAATTTAATTTTAAATCAGCAAATCAAATTTTCGAATCGGCTTTCTAGGATGTAACTGCCAACCGAAATCTAATTCCAAGTGAAAAGTTGACGCGAATTTAGCAATTTCGTGGAATCATTCCTTGAAATTCACGGCGAATTTGACATCAAAATAAGGGTCTAGATTCTTTTACTAACATGGCAATAGCCTTTACCATTTCAAAGTTGCTAAATTCTTCCTCAGAAGGTAGGTATTTTCTTTATATCTAAAAAGGCTTTTAACAATTTGAATACTATTAAATTTTGAAAAATTCTTGTCGAAAAATTTTTGATAATTTGATAATGATTCTTTCTTCTTTTGTTTAGACCTTAGAAAAAGTAACCTTATTTTAAAAAGTAGCCTTGGAAAAAGTAACCTTATTTTAAACCTGATTTTAATTTATAACTTATTAATTAACTTAATTTATAACTTAATATATTAATATTAAAAATTACTGAAGAAGAGTTTTTTTTTATTAAATTCACTAGCATGTGGCATCCTTCAAATGAAATGAATATTAACTGACAAGTTCAGAAAATATTTAATTTATGTATTGTGATCGGTAATACCTATGAGTAAGTGAAGAATATTTCGAAATGAAGATCATGATATGAACATCCTTTTATTCAATTCCTGATGCAACATATCAGGAATTGAATAAAATATAGAATAGAAAATTCTATCTTTACAAATATGAAACAAGACAAGTTAATTAAAATTTATTGTCTTATTAAACATTAATAGCAAAGATGTCCCTCGATCAAATTCGAAGTTGCAGCTAAAATCAACTGAACTGAATGAATAGCTTATGCTTTTAAACATTGATAAGGTGGAGTACTATTAAATGGTTTAGAATTCGGGCTATTGATAAGCATGAGACAAAAGTTTGTTATTTGTTCATTGAATTGCTGAAATGAGGCCCTCTACACCTCTTGTTGATTATATTTACTCGTATTTGCGATAATTGATAATATTTCTGAACCATCATTTATATTCCTTTGGCATTTGACAATCACTTTAATCACTGCGGCCTTTTTATCTGAGCGAGATTTGTCTTTGTTTTTCTAATAATTTTTTTATCGACATATTCATGAACTTTAACAAGTAAATTTTTGAAATTCATTCTTATTTTTTAATCTTAAAAAATCACTTCCAAATGTAAATTTATAATGTTCTAGTCAATTGTCAATAGATATATGCAATTATATGCATAAAAATAATTTTTTATGAGTGCATCGTATGTATGTTACTGCATCATCATGCAATTAGCTCTTCCTAGAATTCATGCAATTTTTTGACTTCCAATGACAAAACTATCATACTATTATCTCTCTTTTTTTTTCTCTCTCTCTCCACACACACACACATATACAGTATGTATATGCAACCAGTTGAAGTATACAATTTGTTCCCAGTATATAAAAATAAGACCAGAACTCTGTTACCTTAAATTGAAGCACACTATATAAGATATATTTTAAACTTTATATTTATATGTGTTAGAAATCACACTTTTAAGAATTTATCGAACATAATATCATTTTTAGAAACTTAAAATTATGTTGTATTTTAAAATTATAAATGGAAATTCATAATAATAAAAAAAAGTATGTTCCTCATCCATAAATGGCAATTCTATAATCATAAACAGCACTAAAAAGTCGCAATAATTTTTTTTATTGCTAAGCACTTTTAGTTCAGCAGATGGCAGAGGAAGTGTTGAAATCATAAAGAGGATTAAGAAAAGAAGAGTAGTAAATAATAGTTAGGAATTCTATGAAGGAGCAAGTTATCTATATATTTATTAGTTATAAGTGGTTTTCAATTAAAAATATTGTTAATTCAATGTTTTTAAGTATTGAAAATTGTTTGAAATGGGAATCAACAGAATAATTCAATTCTCAATTCTCAAAATAAAAATAGATCTAGTAAGAACATAAAAAATAAGCATAAAATTTAAGAATATATATTTGCACGAGTATAAAATTTAATATATTAACTTAAAAGAACTGTTAGAAGATGTAATAAAATTATTAGGATTTTTGTTCTAGAAGCTCAAAAGACTCCAACAAATAATAATTGCAATTACATACTCCAAAAAACAACTGAAAAAGTGTTGAAGATTTTGCGTACATTATACTAAAGTAGCTTTTTAAAGAACTTAAGAAATTAATAAATAAATATTGTTAGATTTTTTGCAAGAAAGAAGAGATTAGAATATAACATACATGATGAAAATCAATAAAAGAAATAATGCTTTTGAAAGTAATTTCTGTCTAATTTCCGGGTTTTAATAGAGGAAGGAAACGGTATACTAACATCTTTAAACGCTTTTTCTAATTTTTCATTCTTTTTTTCACTCCTGAATGTCGTCTTTCGAAACTCTGAGAAAAATTATTTATAATGAAATATCGAGAAATAACAGTTTTTCCTCGATATTTTAATGGTATTTTGAAATAAAGAATCAAATTTAGATACATCGTTATGGAATAAAGGAGACGAAAATACAATATCAACATTATTAACGGTGATGTTTTACATTATACAACTAGAAGAAATATTTAAGTAGGACAGAGTAGAATTTTATTGGTGTGAAATTTGTCATAGTTAAGAAAAAAAAGCTTATCATCGGTTTTAATCTTGAAAGAAAATTGTTTCAGGGTAACTGTTAAATTTTAAAACACTTAGATATTTTTCATTAAAAATATTAAATTTCCCCCTAAACTAATTATTGTATTACAAACAGCCTGGCCTACAAAGGAATACAGTTCAATTTCAATTATTTATTTAATTTAAGTAATTATAAGCAAAAAAGGATGAAAACACTTTCAACGTCATTATCTACATTCCATCATAAATGAGGTTTGCTTCTTGTTAATTAACCACATAATAAACGAAATGGGTTGTTAAAAGCTTTCTTGAATTTCTGCCCCGATTTTTAATTAGGATATAAAACATCTCGTATTTAATCCTATTCAAAACTTATTTAAGGAAATTTTTGGCAGGCAAATGCTTAGTTTCACGTTCGTACACAATCATATTATAAAGTTCGGTTTTGTGAATACTTAAATTATGTGTCTACGTTTGGGATGAATTTTTTGGAAATCGCTCACAAATTTTTATGTTTTTGAATACTTGCATAAAAAGGATTGAAAAAATATCTATGAAACCGAAATATATCAGTTAAGTGCTAAAATAATCTTAAAAATTGGAAACATTTTTTTTTGTGGCTAAAATGAAGTATAAAGAAAAATTCTTCACATTTAGATACTATCAAATGATTTGTCTAAAATTTTGCAGATGACTTAAGAAATTTATTAGCAAGTTACTGAACTGAAAAAATAAGTTTTTTTTTTCACACTGTGAAACCTTAAAACAATTATAAAAAATTTCTAAATGAATATATTACTTATTTTATAATCCGGGAACTGCAGATCATATTGGGAAATTATTATACCAAATTTGAACAAAAAATATGCATTAGATTTTAATTAATGAGGTTTTTCGAAAGAAAATTCTATCAAAGACCAAAATTTGAGAAAATAACTTCTAAAATTATAAAATAGCATTAAAACGTATGCAAATGCAAATTTAAAAATAAGTCTGATTTCCCAAAAAATGGATTTAGAAACAAAATTCTAACGGTTTTATAAAGAAACTGTTCAAATATTAAGAATTATTAAAAAAACTAATTTCGCAAAAAAATTGACTTTTCAATATAATCACTTACCTTAAAACAGTTTCTGGTTTTTCTTTATTCTAAAAAGTTAACTTTTTAAACGTCGAATTTTTATGTATCATAAATATTCTCTATCACTTAATGGTTCTCTGTTTTATAAATCTGACACCGTCAAATATTTCAGAGTAACTAATTTTGTGGTATGCGCTGGATATTTAACTATCATAAGCAAACCTATTAGTCATTAATTTGCTAAGCACCTTAACTGCTTAGAATAATCTTACATAAGCCAGTTAAATGAACGCTTACCCCATAAATTATGCGATTCAAGATATTCCAGATTAAGCATGCTACACCAGTTAATGAAAGCTTTCATGTCCAACATGCTGTTTAATAATTAGTCGGTTCTTCTTTGTTATCTTATCTAATGAATAGCTTTCATGTCCAACATGTTGTTTAATAATTAGTCGGTTCTTCTTTGTTATCTTATCTAATGAATA